>JAJONR010004538.1:0-69465 GCA_029582245.1 Solanum etuberosum | reverse complement strand
TGAAACATACGCTCTATTTTTGTCCAAGCATCATGGGAGGAGGTGGCTCGAGTTAAGTGACCAAGAAGAGGATCAGAAATTATTTGACGAAGCCAAACAAGAATAAGAAGATCACTGCGTCACCATTCCTCATAGGCAGGGTTAGAAGTAATTTCTGATTGTGATTAGGTGGTAGAGGAATCTGCAGCGGTAGTGATTGAAGTCGGGGCGACAATAATGGTTTTTGGAGGAGGATTAAAACCAAGAACAAAGGAGTCAAGAGAAAAGGCTTTGAGTATGTCCAAGGTATTTTCTTTCCAAAGGGAATAGTTGTTCCTGTCGAGTTTGAGGGAAAGGTTCGGTAGTTGGATAATGGAGGAAGAACTGGACTGTTTTGAGAGGGACAGCAGATTGCCGGAATTATGAGAAGCGGCCATAGGATCGAAGGGTGATGGACTCTAATATTATATAAGGAGAATATATTTAAACATGTATTGTCAATTACGTATTGCGTTACGAAAAAAATATAAATTCATATTTTCTCTAATAATGACTTTGTTATTCGAAAGGGCAAGACATTAAGAGATAAGGAAAAGAGATGTAGAGAAAATTAAGAAGTAACTCGAATTTATAGTTGACAGGCTATTTTTGAAAAGAGAAATAGAAAAAGACAGTGAAAACTAGAAAGAAACAGGAGAAAAAAATAATTTGTATTTAACTGAATGATGGTGAAAATCATTTGCACCTCAATTCTATTTAAAAAATTACCCCCACCCACCCCAAACCTTAAACAACAGACACTTGCTCTTATATATATATATATAAAATCATATTTTATTTTCTAACCTCTATACTCTACCTATGGTCTTATAAAAAGTATCCCAATTTTAAAGAAGTAAAAACAACAAAGTTTAATAATGCAACCAGTGCAAAATGTATACAACCTCAAAAGTTCATTTTCTGTATTCCACACATCTTTACCTGTATCAAACTACCATCACCACAGAAGCATTATAATAACCGGCCATATCAACATAATAGTATATATATAAAAAATCTTTTAATTCAAAATAAAAAAGAAAGAATGGCTATGAGGCATGGCATCTTGGGGTGGATAAGTCAATGGAACATCACATTTGAGTCTGAATATGATCACTTTACTGTCATTCATTGTTCGTGGATAAGTCAATAGAACATCACAATATACTAACAACTTTAATGCTCTTATATGTGTTAATGTTCGTTACTTACTAACTAGACTCCAGTATTCTTTAGATTTAGAGGGATTAACATTCTCCATCACTTATGAATGTATATATTTGTAGAACCATACAAACATAGGATTTAGGTATTATAGAGTACTATTACGAAATTTCCTAACACCCGTATGCCCAAATTAAAGCTCAAGTGAGGACTTACTAATAGTTAGCAAAAAAAAAAAAACATTTTAACCTCTCTGTTTCTCAAAACAATGTGTCCAAAGTAAAGTAACACTACAAATTCAATTATGCTTTAGAATAATTTGAGGAGTTTATTGATTTATAACTTTATGTCATGTGCCACACATCATGCTGATGTAAGATACAAATAAAGAAAAAAAGGAAAAGGTGAAAAGTTAAATCAAAGCTTTTTAGTTTTAATTGTTGAGACGCTGCAAAAATTCTCTTTCAAGCTTCCTATATACTTTTCTCATCTTTTAAAAAATTCACACTTTGAATGCTTCTTTTTTCCCTTTTTGCCCCTCAGATTTTCCATTATTATTAAGTATATAGTCAAAGTCACTTATATACAAAAAAAAAAAAAAAAAAGTTCCCTTAAAAAGTATTTTGAACCAATCTATTTTCATTTTGTGATTGGGCTTTATTCAGCAAATGGACTGCTTTTGCCTCGCACACACTCAAGTTGTCTCTCTTCCATTCTTTTGACTCAAGCATAATTAGAGTAATGAGGTATTCCCAGGTGTTTATTAATCTGTTAAAAATAATTTTTAGCGATAATTAAATATGTATTTTTATCAGTAATTATTACTTTTTGTAAATGTCTCTAAAGCCTAAACCGATATTGAATCTAATGACAATTAACTAAAAACTATTTTCATTATAGTGTCACTTCAATAAATCATTTATACCTATAATTATAAGTTGCATTGATTTAGTATAAACACCTGATACGATCACATAAGTATTTACCATAAATTAGATAGATTGTCTTTCTTGTACAAAAAAAAAAGTCAGAAAATTCAACTACATATGCATCATTATAAAGTAAAGTTACATATGCTTGAGTGACACCATTATTCATGTTGATTTGATTTTAGCTAACTTTCTTGTAAATCAACAGTACACTAATTGGATATTTTGTCCTTTTTTCTTCATACTGATTACCATATAGATTCATCTGGCCGCTTTTGCCACAATAATGCATGTTATTTGTACTCAATTAATTATTATGGAATACTTATCTATTTTTCTGATTTATTATGCATTTCTTTTGGGATAGACAAATAGTTGGACCAAATCAATCTTTATTTATTGATTGTGGAAACAAATGACGACAAGCAAAAGTGGATTCAGAATTTATAGGTTTCGGATGACATATTGACATTCAAATAAAGAAACATGTATCTTCAATTTTGAAGTTACAATTTGAATTATTGTTTTAAAAGTATATAAGTCTTGGCAGAAAGCATGATATAGTAAACTAAAAAATAGAGCTACAAGCTGTTATATAACCATTTAATTTGCCATGATCATCTGATAATTGTAAAAAT
Source organism: Solanum etuberosum (assembly GCA_029582245.1). Lineage (NCBI taxonomy): Eukaryota > Viridiplantae > Streptophyta > Magnoliopsida > Solanales > Solanaceae > Solanum > Solanum etuberosum. The sequence continues at coordinate 66,716 of JAJONR010004538.1, read as the reverse complement.
AAATTCCTTTACATTATCTGTATAGAAAAGTTAATTAAGCTTCTTTGTTTTTTTTTTACATCTTGCACTCCTATTTTTCTGGTTACTTGTCATTCTCTTTAATTTTTATTTTATTTTTGTAAAAAAATTAGAACTTCTTTTTTCTTTCTGGTTAAGCACCTCTCTGAAATCTTTCTTTTTTTCAAGAACAAACTTCATTAAGCAAAAAAAAAAACAAAAAAAACTTAAGTTATTCAAAACGTGTGCAAGGTTTGCTGAGTTGGCCAAGATATATACGTCAACGTTCAAATCATATAATTCTGTTATATTCCCGCTGTGACTTCATTCTAAAATAAGCGTCATCTTAGCAAAAATCACGTTCATTAAGAAATCAATAATTTAATAAACATTTCTTGAATATGAAATATAAAGGTATAGAAGGAAAAACAAATTAATTTTTAATCTTAAATTCCTAAGATTGATACTTATTTTGAGACAAAACATTTTTTCTTGCTAAAATGACACGTATTTTGAAATGAACCACACTTAATTAGTAGCAGCAAAAGTTATTAATTATTATCTGAAAAATCTACAATTTCTCCATATTGCGGTAGCAAATATCCCCTATTGAGCGACCTTCAAACTATTCTATTTAATTCTTCATGTCAATATATATACTGCTATATATATATATATATGGACACAACCACAATGTGTATAATACAAGAGGCTAGGTAATTTTATATGGCCCCAGACTACAACAACTATATATTATATTAATTATATATTATATATTATATAAATGTTGTTCCCTTCTCCCTACCACAGCTAATTAATTAGGATCTCTCTCATAATAGTTTTGGCTAAACTGTATAAAAATAATCATGAAAGAAAACTACTCAAAATCCCAAAAGGTCGTTGTTTTGCATTTTTCATTATAGATATTATGTTTGACTAAGAAAAGTACTACTCCTAAATATATATTGTAAAAACAACTTAGATCCAAATTCACATGAATTCCTTAATTCTCTGGTGATTATTCCTTTATCTAATTAAGCTATTAATGTATTTGAACATGTCATAGCAAGCAAATTACTTGCCTTATGTTTTAGGTCACTAATTTCATTCGTTATGAATAATTTATCTATGGTCATCTTTTAAGTAACTTAATAGTATAAAATTAAATTCATATAACTTTTTTTAACACCTACGAAAACTAGCTTCAAAGCAGTGGTGTAGCCACATAAAGCTAATGATGGCATGCTAATTGAGTACTTTTTATCGAAAAAATTAAATACAAAAAAAATTGTATTACATATATAAGTGAACATTTATTTACGATGCGCATATATATATATATATATATATTAAATTTTGAACATACTCCGCTCATTTGAAAGGTTGGTTAGCAAAGAAATGGTATGGACCAAAGGCACATGGTAGGATGGGTTTTTTTCATGCAAAAATGTGTCCCACAACTGTAGATAAAAAGATCAAAGGAGGAGCTAATATTGTTAATGATGAAAAGAGGTTTGATTGGTAATTCATGGAAGAATATCTCTTATGAAAAACTACATAAATTGTAATAGAGATAATTAGGAGAGCCTTAAATCAAACAACATAATATTCCTTGCAACGTTTTTTTCTTCATCGGGTGCCCGATACCAGTATGTGCTTGATTATTCTAAATTCATGCTATGTAGGATCTCATTCGAAGGAAACACTTTCTATCAAAGATTTCTCCATATTCAGAGCTCAAACTTGAAAATTCTAACTAAGAAGGATCAGCATCATTCACTGCACCACATCTTTTGATGGTATATTCTTTGCAACACTCTACAAGCAAAGTCCATTTAAAACATCTTTCCACAACTAATGTATTAAAAGGTGAAAAACCTAACTTTGTTTTATTCTAATAAAAATAGTTATTTTTTTTCTTCTTCTTCACTTAATTAGTCATATTTTCACACCGATTTTTCAACGAATTTGGTGAACGATAAAGGACTAAAGTTGTACTCTTCACAAAAGAAAAAACGCTTATGTCTATATATTTTGTGATCCAATTTTCAGAAAAGAGTGCCAAAAAGGAAAACTCAAGAAAAAAAATAAAAACAGATATAATTCAACAATAAATAGTACGTATATTTCTCTTCACATTTTTTCATTTTTGGAAATTTGTTTTAAAAAATATGATTAAAACTATCACAAAATACTCATCAATAATAATAAATGAAACCCTCATCGATAAAGAACAAAAATCTGAACTCCTTATAATACCTGGACAATCCTTACCTCTTATTTGTCAAATAGAAAAAGGATCTCAAAGCCTAATTTGCGGAGTTTGATCACCTGCTAGAAAACAACCATGTGCCTATCAGCCTATGTGTGTTTGCTCATAGAGGCGAATCTAGAATTTAGAGCGACAACCTATGTGTGTTTACTCACAGAGGCGGATCTAGAATTTAGAGCGAGAATAAATGTAGTGATGATCTTATATTTGTGAAAAAATATACATATTTTGAGACGAAAATAATGAATTCAATTGAATATGATAGAACTATCTTATATGAATTTCAATTGAATATGATAGAACTATCTTATATCCGCACTTTACCTGTGAGAGAGGACAATGGGGATCATCAACTTCAAACTATAGGCAAAATGGCTGCCTTAAACAAAAACTTGAGTTGGGGGGAATGAAGCCTGGTCCGAAATCATTCAATTCATTGATCATCGCGATAGACTTTAATTTGTTGAATGATTTCGAACCAGACAACATTCCCCTCAACAAATGTTTTCTTTCTTTTGGAAGAAGAATGGAGGGAATTAAAGGGGGTGGACTATATATAGTCATGAAGTATAGAGTAGAGAGACAGACAGAGAAAAAGAGAGCTTCTTGATATTGGTTACTTAACGGACATGCATTCATTAGTTATATATATATATATATATATATAGCTATTGTTTTTTCATTGAGTATCCACGTTAAGATTTATTAAATACGAATTCACATATATTATAAGGTTCATTTTCGAAAACGATATTAACAACATGATTTTTTTTCAAATATTTGAATTCAAAATATCTGATAAAGAACGAAAGAATCGTAACGTTTTCTACCATAATTGATGTTGGTTGGCTTTTTGTATAACGTGACGTGAGCAACGGACTTTGTCTTTTTTTGTGACTCAGATGATTTGCAGTTTCCTCTTTACTTTTATTATGCCAAATATTCCATGATTATGATTTTGACACACAAAATTAAAGCTATGCTTGTATTTCAATATCAAATTGGGAAAAAGCACCATAAAAGCGTTTAGAAAATCATTTTAATTTTTTTTTTTGCTACCTTCTTTTCATTGTGTGGCTATATTGACAAGTTTTTCTATATTAAAGTTCTACTATCCTAATAATCGACACAACTAAATACTAATGTATTAATCTATCCATAGTATTTAATTACTCGCTTGAGAAACTATTTATTAAGGGTTTATTGGAATCCATGAAAATCTCCGGTAATGTTTTCAATTAAGAATATCTTTGTTTATCTCATCCCGCACGTCAAACGACAAAAGGAAATAGTGACATAAGAAATGAAAAGTTGATATTCCATGAAGAGAGGTATATTAATAAGTAAAGTAAACTGTGTTAAAAGGTATTCACTGTTTTCAGTTAACTTTTGAATCTTTTTACAAGTGTAGTCAACTTCAATAATAATTTGAAAAATGTACATATTCTGATTAATATTAGAACATTTCTTTTTTGGCCTCACCATATATAAGGATAAAGTATAAAAATGTAAATGCTGTCCTGAAAAATGACTAATTACTAACAACAACTCTTGATAAGTAATTTTGTAATCTTGTTTTGGTTCTCTTTCCTTATAGAAGGTTATTGAGCTTGAAAAATCCTGGGTACGCCACTGTATCCTTAGTTCGGGAATCACAGTTAGAAGGAGAAACAGGATTCAGATACTAGTAATTTTTTATAGGCCACAGTCAACTCTTAAGAAATCCAATACTATAAAAATGAAATTGTAGTAGTATAATTGTAATATATACCAAGTTAAAAGTCACACTAACTTCAAGATTTGAAAAGCATACACAAATTTTAAGATTTGGACCTTTTTGACTGTGATTTTGGTTCCACATATGTAAGTCACTTTCTAACTAAAATGTCACATTTTGCAGAATATCTACACGAACACTTGAGCATAACTTGCTTTACGCTCCATTTACATCTTCCCCTTTTGCTTTCAAAACTTTACATCATTACTCCTACCCAAATTGAGGAAAACAAAAGTTTACTGCACCACTAAAGCACATCTTCATGGGCCCTGTGCCTCTCATTTTGTATTACCTCACTAAGTACAATCACTGACCTTGTGTTCGCGCATTGGATATGGAAAAAATCATCAAACTTGAAATCCCAAACTTCCTTTTGGAGTCTCATTGCCAGACATGCTATGAGGCTGGACTGCAAATGACTTCTAAGATTAGACGAAAACAAATACCAGTGAATCACTACTATGTTGAGACAGAAGCAAGAATATGAAAATGCTACTATTCAAATTGCAATACAAAAAGATGGATATTCTAAATAAGTAATAAGTGCACGTTAGCCAATATACTAAAAATCATATAAAATTTATAAAAGATGAGTCTCTTTACACAGTAATGGGATAAGTTACAGAAATTTACACTTATAAATTAATGTTACAGACTACTGCAAAAAAAAGGTTTTGCAGTTCAAATAAGAAGTCAATGGACAACCCTTAGAGCTGTCACAAGAGGCAAAATACAAGAAAATAATGGCTCTCACTTTATTAAAGTATGACTCACCAAAGGCTCAAGAATGAACGCTAATATCCATATTCATGTCGTCTTGCTTCTCAGTCATATATGACTCATTTGTCTCCCCTGCGTGATTGGACTCATTGTTAAAGTTGTAAGTAGCAGAACCCCCCCGTTGGTTATTGAGACGGTCTTTACTATTTCTAGAAGCAAAGGTGGTATTTGCATTGTAACCAAGAATATGCTGACTTCCTCTATCATAAGCTCCTACATCTTTATCCAAGCCACCTGTGTCACCACAGCTCTTCCTTCTGCAAAATTTTGGTGATTTTGCACGGGTTGGTGGTGGCTGCAGGACAAAGAAAAGTATATTAAAAGTATAAGATGGTTAAGTTGATAAACAGAAGGGGATGTCAAAGGATCAGTAACCTAATGTGAACTTTCTTCAACATGCTCAAAGGTTACAAAAGCGGAAAAAAACGTCACAATAATACAGCAGATTAAAGTTATGGTAAACCTCAACTAGAAGTTGATGATACTGTAAGTTATTGGTGATGAGAATCCCGTACCTTTTTCAGTTCAGCCTTAGGTGGAGGCCCTTCATGGTAGAAACTCGGCATTGGGTTTGCCTTAAACAACAAATTCCTTCTCATTTGCTTCATAGCTGCTTCTCTCTCTTCCTAAGTTAGGAAGGTAGAACGAAATCAAAAAATATATTGATTGATAACACATTCAGTAATTCAGTTTTTGTAGGATAACTTTGATTGATCTGTATTCCACTATCAAATCCAGGATCAGGTGACAGCAACATAAGGCGGTGCGTACCTTTGTCCTTTCCTCACATTGAATTTTCTCAGCCTCCAAAGCTTGATGTTTCTCCTCTAACTTTGAGTAAAACTGCAAGAAGGGGAAAAACAAAAAGCAAGACAGAATTAGCCAAGATTTAGATTTTTCACTTCAAGGAGAACTTGAAGTTCCTTTTCTATTGTTATTTTGGTTTTTTTGTTTTGATCATTTAGAGGGGACAAGTAGGGTGAAACAATGAGGTGAAGAACCGTCACAATATTAGAACTAAGTCAGCAGTTTCAATAGTCCTAAGCAGAACTGCAAATTGACAACTACCTCCTTCCTTCTTGCTGCACGTTCAGAGGACCGAAATACTGGGGCTGCCGCTACAGTGACCCTGGATTTTCTTGCTGAGATCACATCACTTCTCATTGTTGAGGAAATCATCAAATGGCAAAGCAGAATTCAATAAGGACACACATCAGAGAAAGTGAAGACTTTGTAAAGTTAGATCAAAGGAGAAAGATCATACCAAGAGGCAATTGACGAGTCTTCCTCATCAGAATATTTCTTATTATCAGATTGCAGTGGCTTCTTAAGTGCAACTGATGAAGAAACCTGAAAGAGAATATCATAGCCACAGATGAACATGCTGTATGATCTATAGACCCTAACTCCAATATTATGCATTGACTTCTCAGTGAAAGGTGAGTTTTCTCATTCACCAAAAGCAGAAGTAAAATAAACATGAGGACTTTGTCATTTTTGCAAGATCAAGTGCTTTGGATTCATCCTCTTTCTTTAATGACATAACCCAGTAGACAGTGGTCAAAACGCACATAAAGCATAGGGGAATAACCTGGTTTTGTACAGATCTCGGGGCCTGCAAATTATTTGTTTCAGATGGCTTCTGTGCAGCACTCACGTCACCTGCATCATTCCTAACAGGACGTGTTCCATGAGAAGCACGCCTCTCAGTTGCCAGAGCAAATGGCTGGGGAACAGTGCACTTTGTTTTACAGCTTCCAGCAACAAATTTGGTTATTGATTTCACTGAAGATCTTGATCTCCCGTTATCATCTTTTACCTTTGAGCTTGGTCGATCTTGTTCCTGTCTGCTATCAACTGACATTTCCGCTGTGCAGTCCTTCGCTTCATGCTCCTTTGTTTCAACATTCTCATTCAGCATATCAGTTCTCTGCTCCCCAATGGCGTGCTCAGATGACTGCAACACATCTTGATTACCATCTCTCATGTAACTTGAATCCGGAGAAACACCTTGCTCCTTTTCCATACAGGTATCTGTAACTTCTAACCCCATCAACCTCTGAAAAAAAATCAATAAAATAAGAAAGCATTATTTACAGCTAAGGGCTTCATCATGCTAGAATATCTTTCGAGTCCATCATCAGAATCGGTAAAGTAAATTGATTTATTTGTTTTCCTAGAAAAATTGCCAGTTTCTTTGTGTTAATGACTCTGCACAAAAACTACATAAATTTCTTTATCCAAACAGGTTTGAATGGTCCCACTGGAGTTGGTGAAGCAAGAAATATTTGATATTCTAGTATCAAAGGACTCTGCTTTAGAAATAGGACCTCTCAATACTAATCAAATAGTTATTTATCAAAATAACAATTGAATATTTCCTCTTTCCTGCATACTCAATTATATATTGCTATCAAGGTTTCTATTTATTATTTAAACAACATATGCATACTGAATAAGCAAGTGCATGGAAACTTGGACTTATACTTGTAAAAATGATAAATAGGCAAATTCTGGCAACAGTTAACTGTGAATTTTGCAGTTAGAGGAACATTTATCCTCGCGTTGACGAACTAAATTGTGCATAAAATGAACTTAAAGCTACCCATCTCCAGAAGCATGTTACGCTTCTCAGTGAAGTAGCAAAAAGGGCTAAGATTAACTCTTAGGTACAAGTAATCAGCATGCTGACGTGCCAAATGTACATTGTCAAACAAGGTGGAAAAATCATATTGTTCCAAGAAAACAAATGCTCTATATAATTTCTGTGATAATTACTGATTGAAGCCTTTTCATATCCATTAAAAACCTTGATTGTTACACAAAAAAATCTCATGAAAGTAAACCAAATATCCCTAAGATCCAGGTTTTATCTTATTCCACAGAAACATTTGCTTTCAGTATAACATGACTCTCGCTCCAGCATAAGTTTCTGAGTTGCTTTCTCCAGCATCTGGTAATTGCTACTGTGTTTTTTATTTTTGAATATTAGATCATTTCAATCACACGCTTCTAACAAAAGTAGCAATGGAGAAGCCTTGTAATACTAAAATAATGCTGGATACTGCAGTTAAAGATCAATGGTTTGGCGTCCTAATACTAAATAAGACGAAGAAAGAGCCAGTACCTTTTGCTTCTCAATAATTAATGAAACAAGGAGAACATATATACTATAAAGCTTCAGAACTATTACAGAAACTATATATTTATACATTATATACAGATGCATATAAAAAGGCATCCCGGTCCACGAACCATCCCCCGTTCACACAGGGTCCAGAGAAGGGCCAGACCCCAATGAGGTGTCATACAGGAACCTAAATCTACAGGTAAACACATATGAATAAAGACAGTGTAAAGGGGGTCTGTATAAATGACAATCACAGAACAGATATTATGCAAACTTCATGATGCATTACGTAGAAAATGAATAATGAGCACCTAACTGAAAAATGAAAAGGCACAGCAGTGATACAACTATGTCTTACTTTTGAATATCATCACTTCGAAACATAAATTTACAAAAAATGGACAAATAGTGAAAATAAGCAAAAGATCCATGTTACGGAACCAAGACAACCTATATCCTGGAACACGCAATATAAAGAATCTCCCTCTCCCTGTAGGTCGCGCTGAATGCAAGTTTTTATACAGAAAATCAGAATCAGACATCTTCATATCCTTTTAGAACCCAATTTTAAGAATTTTCAAAACCCCCCATTTATTTCATATTTTTACCTCTAACTCAAAATCAACCAAAATATCAACTATCAGCAATCAAACTCAAAACGCATTTCATAATGCAACATCCATATATTTCAATAGATTATCACACCCACCAAATTACAACTCAAATACTTAAACAAAGTAAAGATTGAAGAAATTAACGAAGAATATGCAAGTAAAGCTGAAAATGTAATAGATTTCTTATATAGATCTGCAGAATGTACATACCATCATAACCAAAATCGAATAATACAAACAGATCATAGTATCACAAAAATTAAAAAATGTCACAAATAACAATATCAATACAAAGATTTTTGAGAAATCTCACCTTTGAAAAGATCGATTTGTTTGCTGCTTCTTCTTACCCAGAAAATATATGCAGTTATTTTTATTACAATACAGAAGAAAATATTTATTTATATAGCAGAAAGAAGGAGGTAAAAGAAAGAACAAGAAAAAAAGGAGCTTTTTATACTATTTTTATTTATGGATTCAAACAAAAAAGGAAAATGAGGATAACAAATTTTATTTTTAGATAAAAAGAATAGCTAAAAAAAATGAGTAGGGAAGACCAATTATTGATGATTTGTATCACTTGATTGAAGAAGACAAGTAATTTAAAGATTATTATTATTATTATTATTATTATTATAATAAAAGCAATTAAGGAGATTAAATTGTCAAATTACCTTTCAATATCCACAGAAAATTTGTGTTTTTAATCCCTCAAATATTGAAAGTTTTGATTTTCATCATTTTATTTTTTTTTAAACATATTTAATCTTCTATTAATTACCATAGAGTATCGACATTTAATTAGACACTTCTAAACCTATTTGTCGTGAATATTTAATTATTGATGTGTTATGCTAATTTGAATTGTTATTTTATATTTAAGAATGATATAATTTTGAAAATAATCTAAATATAATATGTTTTTAATAGAAACCAAAAATACATATTATAATAAATCAAAGTAAAATATATTTGAATAATACATGTACTTGTAATGCTTTCTTTATTTGTTGAAATATACACATATTTAGCAAGGGATATTGTATCCGCATTGTGGTCAGAGGCAATATAATTATTATCAAGGTTCGATTAAATTATCTTTATCGAAATATTATATTATTTAAATAAAATAATTGTTATTTAGATCATCTTCCTCAATATCTTTCGAGTCGAACCTGTTACATAGAGTTGTCTAGTGTGATTTAACTTATTAGATTTTCATTAAGAAAAAAATGAATAATATTAGCATAATCTTCCCAAACCCAAGTTGATTACAGCTAAAATTCCTTAAACTTGACTCTTTAACCATAAATGGTTAGAAGGTCGAAAAGAAATCATTGCTTTGATTTGTTTCCAATCTTTGATTACTATTTGCTAACCCTTTTGATAAAGTCTCACAACCTCTTTCTAATTTTAATTTTTTCAACCCCACTCTTTTCATTTTATTCTAATTACTCGTTTGATTCTTTTTTAAAAAAATATTTAAGAGGGGGGTTCCACTAACAATTTATCTCATAAGAAATGTCTGTGGACCATTAATTATACCAATACTTAACCAAAGTTCTTTAGTCTTATTATATTAATTAAAAAAAATTACATAATTTTTAATCTTGGAGTGTTATGAAACTAATAATTGTGAATGCCCACTGTTTAAGAAATAATCATATCTTTGTAATCTTTCTCCTTAAATCTTCTTCCCTCGTAAATTTTATGGTTAATGTCATGTTTATACTATTTTTTACATGTTTTTATGTACACTACAAGAATTCATACAATACACACCTGAGAAACACTTGAAGAATTAAAAAATACTTGGAAGAAATAAGAAAGATCTCATCTCTTGTTTCTCTCTATTATTCTTATTTTCATCTTTTAATATATTATACTATTTTTTACGTTAATTTTACAACACATTATCTGCACGAGTCTCTTACCGTTTTCTATAAATGCGCGAATCCTCGGAAAAAATTGAAGTGTGAATTGCAAGGCAATCTCCTAAAGAGATTTGGTATGGAGGAAAATATTTTCTAATTCTTTTTTCAATTTCATCATGTTTGGTTGATCAAAATATTTTGAAAAATATTTCTCTCGAAATATAAGCGGCTTAAAAATGAAGAAAGTGACTTCTCTAATGAAAGTAGGAAAACAAATTTCATAAGTGACATTCCAAGTTTATTGTCCTCTCCATATCCATCCAACATCTCTAGTCCCCACCCCTCGACCATTCCATCCCCATCACCCTTGAACCTCCACTTCCTATCTCATCTCCTCACATAGTGTTTTGCTAGATTACATATAAATATTTTTGGAATAATATATTTTTTTCTTACTTATCAAATATTAAAAAAATAAGTAAAAAATCAACTTATTTTTTCTAAATCAAATAATAACACGTCGATTATGGATTTCATTCTTGTTGTATGGAGAATAGTAGAATTGAGTTGATCATAGCAGGATAATCAAGTTCATCTATAAGCTAAGAACAAGTATATAGAATGAGTTAGTAATATATGGTTAGCTGAAATGTTGAATTACTAGGTGTAGCCAATGAAAGAATCCCTTAGCAAAGAAAAAGGATCCTCTAACCTAAGCAAGCAAAGAAATTTTCATAATTTTCGGGCGAGAGAGTGTCGCTTGACACACGTAGGTCCTAAGTGGCAGTATTTTCTTAAAATCACTAGTTGGTACTAATTTTATTTCAAATACAATAATCTAATCGTGCTTTAATCATATTAAATTATAATAGGTTAAAACCTTTTTAAAAATATTTCTACTTTGGAAGCAAATCAAGCTATGCAAATATTGTAGACAAAATTTGTCCAACATATTTTCAATCGTAATTATAACAAATCTATAAAAACATTTTCAGTTCCAGTGATCATATATTTCTAATAAATTATCATTCTTACCCATTACTGAATATAAAACTTAAAATATCAATATCTATTTTCACAATATTGTTTATTGTGAAACAAATATGAACCATGAACCGTCAAGTGAATCAGTTAAGTCATATATACTTATTAGCAGACATAAATATCAAGGAATAATTACATTTTTATCATCATGAAATCATATTCACTTTAAGTAATTAGCTCTAATTTTTCTCCAACTAAATAAAATAGACATTCACGAATAATACAAATATGTTTATATCACAATTTATTTATTTTTTGAAAGGTACTTATTTGTCGCAACAAAATGCGACTCAAATAATAAGGCGCGGGGAGTTTCAATTTTGTCAAAGCTTCCATAGCACGAAGCCACAGAGTGAGTTGAAGAAGGAGAAGCCATTCCTGTTAATGGGGTCAGCAAGTCCGAAACACACATGCCTCAAACTGGTAATTTCTAATAAGGAACAAATATTTGTGAAAGGCACATGGTTCTCTTCTTACTTTGACCTCTTCATCACTGATGGCCTCCAATCTTGGACTTGCCATGGTATTTTTCTATTCCTAATTTTTTTGCTGACCTTAGTTTAATTAGGGTTCTTCATTTTTTGCTGTGTAATTTTTGGGGGTTTTCTGCAGCGTCGGAGGAAGAGGTTGAAGAGAGAGCATCTCAGTGGGATCAACCCGTTTCGGAGTATATTGATTTGGGTGAAAAGTATTTAGGATTTCAACAACCTGGTTCTGTTTATGGGTTTGATGATGCGGGTAGTGGGCATAAAAGGGTCAGCTTTTCTTGATTTTATTTAAACCTAGTTTATTGCACATTTTCAATTATTTGATTATGTCCTAAAGATGAGATTTTTGCTCAATCATGTGATGCGCGGTGCGCTTTGACTTGTTCATGAAACCCCATATTGCAGTATTATTGTAAGAGATATTTATTATTTCAATGTTAATTTGAGCATGTAATAGGAACAATTGGTTCACATTTGTTGTTTTTGATTCATGAGTTGCTCGAGTTGATTTGAGACTTTGCATTAGCCTTATTAGATAAGTTGATTCCTAGGGCTGTTCAGTTTGCTCTCATTAAACACCGATCAGAAGACCTTCATACTACTCGAGCGACAATTAGGATGACAATGGGGTGGGGTGGGGCGGATTTGAGCCAACGGAGAGCATGGTGGGGCGGGGAACACGCTAGCAGGATGGTGCAACGAACAGGATTTGGGGGGGTGTGTGTGTGGGTTGAAACAGTCATTTTTTAAATTCTTAGCAGGGCAGTTGTGAGGTGCTCATTTCATATATCTATTCCAATTGACTCTAAATCTACATAGACAAGTTGGGTTTTCCTATTCTGGAAGATCTAGTCAATCAGAGTTGAAATTCAAACCCAGTACATTTGTGTTCATAATGAAGCTAAAGAGTTGGATGACTGTTTAAACTAAATTGTCAAACTTCAAAACGGCCACACAGCACTGTTGCCATCTTTAAGCGCCATAGCGCAAGAGGGTGTGTGTAATCAGCTTGGAGCCTTGACTAAAAATGTGATTTTAGCCATGTGTACTAACTCCTTAGATTGTTGTTCTTGCCTTTTAAAGTCTATTGTGGTGCTCTACTGCTTTTTAGTAACTCTAGCACATCTTTGCTTTTAATTGCTTAACGAATGTCCTAAAGAGCAAAAAAAGTTATTTAAGGTGGAGTCAATGTAATCAATATATCTTTATGGTATTATTGCAAGTTTGAAAAGCTATGATGTGCTTTCCATGTAGCCAATTATTTTCTTCTGATCTTTGTAGCTCTCATGGACATTTGAGAAAGAAGGCACAAAGCTGGAATGGCGGTGGAAATGCCAACCGTCTTCTAATAGCAAAAAAACTACAGCTGATATCTTGGACTTCCTCATGGATGCAAATATTAGACTGAGTGTAATGATCTTGATTGCTGTGCTGTGTCTTATTTAAAGTTACAATTTACTCCATGCACTTTTTCAGTTTACTTGAATTTTTATCAATCTGTCGTCTGAAAATCTATTCTCTTATAATCAGATGAACTTGAGTGATCAGGAACTTTTATGCATAACATGCATTATCGCCAGTGTTAATGTTTTGGCCATGAATGTTAGGAAATCTGTTCTTAGAAATGTTGGTGGAGGATGTAGTAGTTCATTATCCGTGCCTATAGTTCCCTTTCATACTCTCTATGGATTTAGGTGGTCTGGCAATAGTTGGTTGCACTGTTGCTGCAATGATTGGTTTCCTAATATCTGCCTCTCATTTGAGCTTGGTGCCCATTTTTATCTTGGAGCATGAAAGTGGAATCATCTTGGTCTGCAGCTTCTAGATGATAGATCACCAACAGTGGATGTACTTGGAATTTTGTTTAGTGTCATTCTTAGTGGACACTATGTTGCAATGCTTTTCCATCTTAATATGCCTAGACTTTTTAAAACTATTGTGAATCTGTTCCATACGAGCGTTCTTTCCGGAGAGCTCTAAGTTCATCCCCATTATGAATATCTTGTATATAAAGAGAACAATTTGAAAACATTTTTTGTTGTAGGTGGTGTTAGCCTACCTCTCACTAGTGCAAGGCAAGGGTAGTATATTCAGCGTGAATATGAGATTTACTACAATTGCTTCCTGCCTTTATACGTACCATATTTAACATGGTAAACTGAAATGTCTTCTTTCCTTTCATCTTGATTTTCTGATGTATCAGCTTTAGAAAATGTTGTTACTTCTTCTTCCTTCCATCTAAACAGCAATCTATATGACTTCTGTTAAATCTGCTTTAGAAAATCTTCTCACCCAAGTTTCCTTCCAACTAAATGGCAATCTATATGGTTCTGCAGTGTGGTATGCTTTCACAATTTTTTTTTATTTGATTGAAATGGGAACGAGTTTGTAGACAATTTCCTTTGAGATACATATTAATTATCTGTTTGTTTTATCTGAAGAGCTATGTACATGGTAAAACTCACACGAGTTTATTTGATATAAATAGGATGAAGTTGTCAGTAAAACTGAGTCATTTGAGAGGATGAGGGTGGAGGCAGAAAAATGTTTAACACAAAGCGAGAAACTCAGCAAAGAGAAAGAAGAATTCGAAACTGCAATATATGCAAAGGTGCTGTTTTCAGACCAAGCACTAAGCTCTGTTTATTATTTTCATGGGATTGTTAGACTTTATTATGAATTTACTCTTTCTTTTAACCTTGTATATGTATTCCAAGCTCTTTCTGCTACCCTTTGTTCTGGAATTGTTCAATTAGGCTTAGGAGCTGAACACCCCAAAAAGTTATTCCATGTTTGGTCATGTCCCGTGTTCCTTTTACTTCCAGTTTCTTGGAGTTCTGAACTCAAAGAAGAAAAAACTCAGAGAACTTCGCGATAAGCTCTCAAAACAAGGAGCTGCTGTTGAAGAGCCAGTAGAAGAGGACGCACAATCTACGGACAGAACTGAGACCTTTGATGAGGAAATAAGTGGGGAAGAGGTGGAGAAGGAAGATGTTGGCACTTCTTCATCAAAAAAGGATGATGTTGGCACTTCAAAAGATGTTCCAGCCAGAAGGGGTAGGGGTCGTGGTCGTAAGAGAAAGTAATATCTAAGGATCACCATTTACAGCATCTTTAATCATCCTTGTTTTTTTGCCTCTTTATCTAACTGCTTCTAATTTTACTTTCCTTCTAATGGAGAATGACTGAATGAGGATGTATATACACTGTTTGAACTTGTGAATACTTCAATCATTTGGCTTTTGTGTTGTATTATCTCGACGCCTCCCTATTTTCCAAGGTATTAGTACTAAATTCTGCGTATAGTTGAAGTCCAGAGCAATTTTTCTGGAATTGAGTTGCATGTTTGGAAATTGTAATGTCATTCTCACTTTTGAAGGAAAGAAAATTCAGGACAAATTCTAACAAGAGGTTCATCTGAACTTCAAAAAGGCTATACCGTATATAAAATATATTGAATAATCTGTCTTCTTTGCGTGTTTGCTTTTCGTTATTTTTTGAATCTTCTTAAGAAGAAATTTTGTCCCTATCCGACCTCACTTTAGTTTTATTAGAATGTCTTTACATTACCTTAGTAGGTTTATCAAGTCAAGGTGATTAGTGTATGACTCATACACTACTCACCTAGACTTGAAAAACTTACTAATGGTAATGTAAAGACATTCTAATAAATAACGCCAGATGGTTATATAGTGATTAGTGTATGAGTCACCATTTTGGTTATTCTAATCACCAAAATAACCACCATCTAATCTAAGAATCAGTATGACATTAGATGGTGGTTATTTTGGTGCCTCAGATTCTTGAAATATCTTGCAGTTAGATATGAATAGCTACTAAGACTCCCTCCATTCATATTATATGGTATATTTAGCTTGAGAATACGGATTGCCCCTTACTTCAAAACTTGTCGAAGAGTATAGATAGGTTGAGGCTCAAAGACGAGTATTGGAGTATCATGAAGCAACAATATTATATCATTTACGACATTTGTTTGACGCCGTTTTTTTTTAGTATGAACTAAACTATATTTTTATTTCATTTTTTCGAATATAATTGAAGCACACTAACCAAAAAAAAAAAAAAAAACCTCTCATTTTCTTGTAAAATTTATCATAGATGCCCTGATTTTTTCACATATACAAAAAATAAACTACAATATAACCGCAAAAAAATGGTCTAAAATTTTTTCTTTTTCCATTCACACTTCCTTTTTTTTTTTCCTCATATTTTAACACTAAAGATGAATTTTAAAAAAATGAAACAATAACAAGAAACTCAAATAATAAACCTAACTCAAATTAGTCATTCAATCAAAGAAGTAAAAAAATTCACGTGTGAGAAGATTAAATATATCCCTAACTGATCAAATATAGCCTTAGACTTAATTAGAAGGATCTAATGTACCCTTGCATGAATATTTTTTAATTAAAATAAAAATTCTAAACTAGACAAATCTTATGGCTTCCAAAAAAGTGTTATGAGGATCCAAGAAACCTTATTTTATTCAAAACAAAATATAGCCGTTACACAAAAGATCCTCCAACGGCTATCTTTCTCCTTAATCTCACCCCATGCCTCAATCTTCCTCTTTATAGCCTATTGATTGTCAATTAGCATTTTCAATCACTGCAAAGTTCTCTCTGTTTTGTCCAAAGTTACTTGATTTTTCTGCATATCTCTCTCAAAAAAACAATTCAAGATGAATGATTTGATGACAAAATCTTTCACAAGCTACGTTGATCTGAAGAAAGCTGCCATGAAAGATGTCGAAGCTAGTCCAGATTTGGAAATGGGTATGACCCAAATGGATCAAAATCTCACTGCTTTCTTAGAAGAAGCAGAAAAAGTGAAATTGGAGATGAATTCAATCAAGGAGATTCTTCGTCGGTTACAGGACACTAATGAAGAAAGCAAGTCTCTGCACAAACCCGAAGCTTTGAAATCGATGCGTGATCGCATAAATTCAGATATTGTAGCTGTGTTGAAGAAGGCTAGAGCTATTAGATCTCAGCTGGAAGAGATGGACCGGTCCAATGCGATTAACAGGCGGCTTTCTGGGTGTAAAGAAGGGACGCTGGTCGATAGGACTCGATCTGCTGTGACTAATGGGCTTAGGAAGAAGCTTAAGGAACTTATGATGGATTTTCAGGGACTGAGGCAGAGGATGATGACTGAGTATAAGGAGACTGTTGGAAGAAGATATTTTACTGTTACTGGTGAACACCCAGATGAAGAAGTTATTGACAAGATCATTTCAAGTGGAAATGGTCAAGGTGGTGAAGAATTTCTTTCTAGAGCAATTCAGGTATGCATAAACAAAACCAAAAATTATGTCTTTTTTTAACCCCCAATTTGTCTCTGTTTTTTCCCATTTTTCTATCTGCAGAAGAACAATGCTCTGTTTTTGTTGAACTGTTTGTTACTGGCTTACTTTGAAGTGTTTTATTTCAAGATTTAAGGGATTACCAACTTTGTGGAGTGTTATTAGTCCAAATCAATAGTGAGAATTCATATAGCCGACACTAGATTATTGAATTTTAACTTGTACTTTTGGATTTGTTGCACTTGAGCCCAAAGGTCGTGTTTTGGAAACAACATCTCTACCTCTACAATGTAGTAGTAAGGTCTGTCTACCACCCCACTCGTTTGATTCTCCAATAGTGAGAATTCATATAGCCAATGCCAAATCAATAGTTAGAATTTATATAGCAACGAGTTTTAGAGTTCACATCTTAAATTGTTGAACTTTGATTGGTGCAGGAGCATGGGAGGGGGAAGGTGTTGGAAACAGTGGTGGAGATACAGGACCGTCATGACGCGGCAAAGGAGATAGAAAGGAGCTTGCTTGAGCTTCACCAGATATTCTTGGACATGGCAGTGATGGTTGAGGCACAAGGAGAGAAAATGGATGATATTGAACACCATGTGGTGAATGCAGCCCAGTATGTCAATGATGGAGCCAAGAACCTCAAGACTGCAAAGAAGTATCAAAAGAGCAGCAGGAAATGTATGTGCATTGGAGTTATAATTCTCCTAATTCTGATCCTGGTAGTCATCATCCCCATTGCCACCAGTTTCACCAAATCTTGAATATAGAGCTTGGTTTCATTCTTTATATTCTTTTTAGCAGTTACTTTGATCACTCTCGTGAGAAATTTCATGTATTATGGTTTTGTTATTCTATTTGTCACTAGTCCTTTTGATAGGACTATAAAGTGATTATGAACCTTAATAGATTTGTTGTTACAAAATTTGAGATCTATAGAGATTTACTGGCATAATTCATGTTCAAAAGGCTGATTTACCATTATGTCAACTACAACAAATAATGGTAAAGTATATAAGATGCAGGAAATGAGGTTGTAATGGTTTGACCATAAGGAGATGTGTGATGTGAAAGGAGGTGTGGAGGTTGACCGTAATTGGCTTAAAGAGGGGTAGAGCTACACGAAGAAGTATCGCATTAGACAGGACATGACATAACTTCAGCTCACCGAGGACATGACCCTTGATAGGAGGATGTGGAAGTCGAAAATTAGGGTAGAATGTTAAATAGGTAGTCGGGCGTATTGCTTTCCCATTCCCGGAGTATTAGATCTTAAGCTCAATGAAAAGATGTAAAAGAAGGCAGTGGCAACAAGCAGAAACAACATCAAGATAATATAATAATCGAGCTAAAGACACAACATAGATGTAAGGTCTCTATGTACCTACTCGTGAGATTACATTGGTTTTGTTGTTATTGTTAAGTGAGAAAAATACAATTATAAATCATATAGTGACCAGGATAAAAAAAAAAACCCGTTCTTTGTACCAAAATAATCTTGACCTCAATAAACAAGCTATTCACATCGATCATTCGCAACAAATTATTTTTAAATTTTCAAGTGTCTTATTTTCTCAAAACTTTATTTTAAGATAAGGGATTGCATTTTTCTACTATCAAATTGATACTGCCAGTTTACATATCAAAGTATTCCCAACGAAAAGTCCTATCATAACTAAAAATGAGGAATAAAAAATGAAAAAAAAAAAAAGAAGTAATTTTGGGCACGTAAAAAAGTTATAGAGTTTCTATATTACAAGCAATCCCCTTGAATTTTATCTTTTTTATTTTGTTAAAGAAAATTTTCTAAGGAGACTTTGAAGCCACACTACAAAATCCATATACTAAAAACCGTTTGGTGACGGCAAATGTTGTTATTGATCTGTGATCAAGTTCGTGATTTTTGTTGACACAAACAACAACGTTGTACAAGTTCCTCTCATTGGTTAAAAATGACGATTGTACTATACAATTAATAGGCTCAGAGAATCTTAGTAACTCAATTAGTTGGTTATCTGAATTTTCAGGTTGTTGTGAGAGCTTGATTCCCACGCCCCATAATTTCTCTTTCCCCTACCCCTAATTTTTTTTAAAGGCTCACGCATTAAATAAATATCTATATATACTAGATGTTATAGTCTATAAATAAGAGTGGTTTAATTAATAATTAAAGTTACTATCTACGTACACTCTGTCATACCCGATTCAATTTGTTGCTATTAATTCTTTCAATTATGTGATCTATTCCCCTTCTATAAACTGTTTTTTGCATCAATTGAATGGACAAGATAAGGTCCAAGCCAGACCCCTAACATGTTAACACCAAAAAAAAATCTTGTTTTTTTAAATTTGGTGTTTTCATAATAATTAGGAAGGAATATGAATTGGATACGCAAGTGAACTTTTGTGTTGCATGCTTAGTCATCTTCCACAAAAAAACAGACTCATTAAATCAATGTTATCCAATAATTAATATATTAATTGTGTCTACTGTTTCAATATTCTTAAGAAATAATGCTAGTTAGGTATAAGAGTTTGAATTTGTCAATTTTGTTGCTTCTACATTCGCAGATTAATTAATTTGCGTGTAACACAAAAGAATTTGGTGAGATCTCTATGTTTTAAATTTTCAATGTCATTCTCCAATTTAAACTCGCATAATATTTCATTTGTATATATCATCAACGCATAAATATCTATTTTTACAAGAAAAGTTATTTATTTTATATATGTGTATGATCAAATTAAGTTAATTAATTATATGCATTTTGTATGTCACGTCAACTAAATTGAACGATAAAATTACACACTGCCAATGCATTTAATCCAATAACATGCGTTATGTATGAGATTTCCGTAGACCGTAATTACCACATTTGGAGAAGATCCAAGAAATATAAAGAAGAATTTTTATATTATTAATTAACAAATTGGTAAATATTTATTTATTATTGACTATATAGATACAAACATTATCAAATGAATATCTCTCTGTACATAATTTACTAACAAATGAATACATTGGAAACCCTCCCAAAAGACGATCCAAAAAGGAGTTATTCCCACAAAATGCAAAGTAAATAATATAAAAATAAAACAAATAAGACACCATCTTGCTAATATGTCCACTAATTAATTTTTCCTATATTGATATGTACGTCTGCTATATGAATCTTTATTGTCTGCTTATCAGCCACAATTTCTTTTTTCTCGAGCATATGTAAGACATACAATGTAAGCGAGCTCACACCGTACTAGGCCTTAACATATGACCAGCAAAGTGCATTTCATTAATGAGTGGGCAATTACCCGACCCGGAACCACTATTACCCGGGATATTTGTGCAACCAGATGGTCCAGATGAAGGGACTGGACCTCTTTGAAGAGATTGTAAATTCATCAAATCTTTTTCATGTAACAACCTAGTACCTTTACCTGGTTGGAAAAACATAATTAGGACAGTAAGGGTTAAGAATACCAATAAATTGGTTTTTTTAAGATTCTTCATCTTACAAACAATTATTATGTTTTGCAAAATAAGTAACAAAGAAGAATTAATGTTTTTTGTTTTTTTTAAAAAAATTAAGGAGAGAGGGAACATATATTTATAGGCAAGGTTTCTTATGGTTTTTGACTATTGACTAGGATATTCAAGGTTTATTTGTTGGTATTTCGTATTATAAATATATTAGTACGAGATAAAGCTAAGTGGGGATTATGTATGTACTGCGTAGTTGATGATGATAAAGTCTATGAGTCACGTGAACTTGGTAATTTTGCTTCGGCTTTTGTGTGTATGAAAATTTCGTTGAATATTTATAAAAGTTCGATAGTAAAAACTTACTTATTTTTATTAGGCAAAATATTAAGAGTAAATTTTAGGTTTAGCAAGCATAAAAATCATATTTGTATATTATAGCTATAGTTTGCATAATTGCGTTCTATAGCAAACTTTATGTTTGCTATGGAGCATCAGATTGCATAACTCGCTGGCAAGAGCTTCAGATTTGTATAATTTCGCTGGCAGGCCTCTCGTTTGTATAAAAGCGCAGCAATGGTATATGTATATCGGTTAGATAATTGTATATATGTAACTACTATGTATATGTATCAATGATTGTGTTTGTATATCTGTATAAACTTTGAATTTGTATACAATTGAATCGAAATAAAACGTTTGTATATCAAATCTCTCTCTTGCACGCTTTATACAACACAAATTATACATTGTAATTTGTATAATATGTGTTTGTATAAAGCGAGAAAGAGAGAAAGACAAAAGAGAACTGGGCAGGAGAAGATCTGTATATGTATAATTATAGGTGTATAAGACGAAAATATATATATTTGTATTTGTATATACAGTTTTCTCTCGCTTTATACAAACACAAACGCATTTTATACATTTGTGTTTGTATAAAGTGAGAGAGGCGAGGGAGAGACTGGCGAGCGAGAAAGGGAGAGTGGCGAGCGAGAAAGCTGAGAGGCGAATGACAACTATTTGCTATGGGTTACAATTAAATCAAACTGTGGTTTGTAACATTTAATTTGAATTAATAGTTTGTTATTTTATACAATTTTTCCAAATATTAATAATTTGAGGTTATTAAATAAATAAATTTTAAATCCTGAGTCCATATTGTCATAGTGTCTTCCTACTAGCTTCAGGGAAACATTAATTAGGCTGGCTGCGGCAATTCCTGTTGGGGGAAGTTTCTTGGTAATGAAACTAGTGGTTTTTGGTACGACTCAGGCTAGTCCAACCTTTGGACTTTTACACCAAAGTTGAATTTCTAAAGTCAGTTATTTTGGCGATGAAATCAATTTTTTTTATCAAGAGTGTTCAAAATTTAATATATATATGCATATATGTGATTTTTGATTTATATACAAAATACCGTTTTTTATATATACAATATAATTTTTTAATGAAAGATGTTCAACTGACCACCCTTCACTCTATGTAGCTACGCCACTGGACATTCCTAAGGTTAGGTTCACAATAAACCTCCTTTCGAGTTCAATTACACTTTCAAGATGTAAATCGTATATTCTATGAGATTATGACTAAACTTCACTCAATTCTCTACCTAAAACAAATCACCCTACGCGATACTTGTGTTTCTCACTAGTTACTAATTCCAAATATATAGTTTACTTATCTTAAACCAATTTAACTACAAAAAACATTTCTAATCCAATCAATTTTGTAATCCCGTCAAAAACAATGTGCACCTGAACCTAATTGATTATTATTGTTGCTCTTTTGTTTACGAGTGCTTAATTCCCACGATAAGTAGCTTATTAAACATTTCATGGTCAAAAGCCTAAAAGGAGAAAAAGACATAATAACACAGATGAATGGGACTCTTGGTCTTGATCGAACCAGAAATTCCAACGACAATAGAAAGAAATGAAGAAGGGAGACATAAGTCGATTCTTTTATCTCTGTGAAAAAGAATAAAGCATCATCCACTTCAGATGCTCTCTACCACAATGGAACCTGCTTCAATCCTCACATTGACAACATCATAAAAACTGGAGATCATACAATTATATATATTATATGACAAGACCTTATCGATAATGTGCTTATATATATTAGACGTCAGGCACCAACTTTTAAAACATCAAAAAGCCAATACGGGTTTTCAAAAGCTAAAAAATATGAGGGCAGAATCACTCTTTACAGAAGGGCTACAACCTCGCCTCCAAACCAAAAGACACATTACCGCAGAGAATAGTTCAACTGTTTCGGGACTAAGCTCCCTCCTTAAATAGCTTGCTTTCAAAACCCATTTGAAGGCCTAAATACTCTATACCTATTTACACCACACGCCATATTTGAATAATCAGGGGTGTGGTACAGGTAACCAGTATCAGTATGAACATTTCTCATTCCAAGAAAAGATGGATCAGAACCCATCAATTGCCACTGGTCATGAACCAACTGATCAATCTGCCCATTTACAAATTGTGGATTAGGCTGCGGAATCATATTCCTAATACTATTATAAAGGCCACCAGAATAGTAATGCTGTAGCTCATCGTGATAGCTTCTTGTTCGCTCAAACCTACAAGAGCGTGTTGAGGGACCTAGATCAGTTGCCATGCTAATATCACCCGGATAACTGAACTGGCGATTCAGATGGTTGCTATATCTTTGCCAGCCTGAGTTTGGTTCAGAAGCCCTTCCAATTCCATTCTCATCATCCAGCAAGTCATTGATTATATCAAGATGTGGAAATTCATCTGCCAATACACTCTGGGACTGACAACCAGAAGTGCAGGCGGGAAGCTCAGACGGAAGATGATCATGGGTCCTGCTGTTAACAGGCTTTAACATATCAGATTCCTGGATGTCATTTAAGATGAAAGGATGTGATACTGACCTACTATAACTTGCAGAACTCTCCCATTTCTGTCCATTCCATGAGGTATCCTCATTCGCCATTCCATAAGAAAAGCTTGGTCCAGCAGATCTATGTTCTGTTCTTTCCGGGCCCTCAGGCGACAACATTAGCCCAGAAGTCCGTGCAGGTGATTGAGAGTATGGATGTGGTGAATTAACGGCTGAACTTGGAGAATATGGCTGACTAAAACCAACCGGGCTTCCAGAAACAAGACCGCCCATAATTGCATTTCTATAGGACTGAGGAACATAACTATGTGTTGCTGGTGAAAAATCAGGACCCAATCGACCAGCTGCACTAACTGAACGAGGCAATAATTGTGTTGCCTGAACCACGGAAACAACAGGGGAAGCAGGCCTAGGTTCAGTAACTAGAGGAGCACTCAAGGGTCTCGACTGGGCAGGCACTTGTCTAGAGATAGACCTTTCAGCTGTGGCAGAAGTAGTCACTTGTTTAGACAGGGACTTCTCAGTTGAAATTGAAGCAGGCTGTAGCAAGGGCTTCTTCAAGGGTTTTACCTCTACAGCTTTATGAGGATCAGCCTTCAACATCACGGAAGTTTCAGCTGAGACAACCTCCGGAGCTGATTTATCAGTCAGCTTAGGACTATCTGAAAATGAACTTTTGACCAAGATAGGATCACTAGTGACCGAGATTTTCAAATTTTCCTTTGACTGAACAGCAGATACTGTACTTTTTTGAGGGCTTCTAGGAGGAGACTGGACACTGGGCTTCAATATGGAAGATCTCTCTCTATCATCAATTAGATTTCTCTGCTGCAAAACTGCTACTTTCTGCATACAGCAAGAAAACGATGTTGCATGATAATTGAAATTCAAACATGCACATAATCAAAGCACCTACAGAGTAATCACCCTTGAAGTAGTCAATCAATTGGAAAGGCCGGCATCTCACCATATGCATATATACAAAAAGATGAATATAGTTAACAAGTAACATACAAAAGCCTATGCAATTAACCAATATTTCAGAAATACATTTTTCTAGACAAATAATATCCAGAAGAACATCCTTAAAAGACGGGATAGTTTCCACAAGTTTCTTTCTTCCATTTCTTTGTTCGTAGTTCTATAAAGAAACATTAGTGGAAGGAGATGGGCATCTAAGAATATTCACCACAATGTGCAAAGGAGAGGGTCGTCAAAAAACTAGAGGAAACTATCAAAAGAAGGCAGTTTAGAACTAAGAGAAACACATGATTTAGGTGCTTCAACTTGCTGAGTGTTCAGCAACCACACTTATAGGATAATATCCATTCTGTCTGGAGGGGCAAACAAGGAATGGGTACAGGGAGAAGATAAAAACCTTGTTAGTTACTTGCTGCTCGCACGAAGAAAGTGCAGTAGCCTGACACTCAGATCCTGTTGCCCCACAGCTTACAGATGTATCACTTAGCTGACCATCATCTGAAACAACATCCGACGTCTGACCAAGTGTTTCACTAGCCCAATCAGCTGCCTTACAAGTTGACCTGCTTCGTTCATTTCTCCCTCTAAAAGGTTGAAATACTAGGAATTATAACTAAAGACAGACATTTTAAAAGATATTTAAACGGAAGCAGAAAACGTTACCTGCTAGGTAATTTCTGGTTTTTCTGGGTCAAAGGAAAACCTCTGTGGGTTCCATTAATAACTACTGAAGCAATTGAGTCAGTGGAACACGTTGATGAACTATCATCCATCATGGAAGGACTTATCCTTCCTGCTATCACATTCTGCGAAGCTGAAAGGCCAATTAACCTGCTGCAACCAGCTTCCACAGATGGATGCACCTCTGAGGTATCAGTATCCCAGTTGACAGGACTTGCATTTCTGTCTTCTGAATCAGGATGAATTACAGAGTCTAGAGAATCAGAAATATCAGAAACCTCTTCCAGTACATCTGATTTACCAAGTACTTGTCCTGGCACCTCAGCCATGTACTCAATTCCTTCACCAATGGGACCATCAACTTCAGTCTTATCTTGCACCATAACATCAGGTTTTTCATCCCTCTCCTTATCCTTTGCTTTCCGGATATTACGCTTCTGTTTAGACTGAAGTACAAAGTAAGCAACTAAACGCGATAAAATTTAACTGTACTCAATGTGTTGAATTAAATGAAAATAAGTGATTTTCAACATTAAGTTTGCTTGTATGTAGCATGCATTTCAGTATTTTCTGGCAAATAATCACTTTTCTGCATAATTAGTTTTTGATTGGTCAAGCAACAAATGAAATCTCTAAATAACACAAAAGGCGAAGCAATAAGAGGGTGATGTGAGCAATTACATTGTATAGCACCAGAACCTACAAATGAACTTGCTAATCAAAATAAAAAATAAAAAAATTGCACCAAGGATATATACCCAGGGTCATACATGAAAGAGCTCCTTAGTACAGCATTCCATATACACTTTTAAAAAAAATTCCAATTGAAGCATCTTGCTTATCCTTTTCTGGATAAGTTATGGATAATCTTTCTTATCCTCAAAGACATCAAGGGGCTCGTGTGCTCCATTGTGCAAGAGCGATATATATATATATAACAATTCTTGTCCTTCCTTCAAAAGGTAGGGGTAAGGCTGCATACACACCACCCTCCTCAGACCCAACTTGTAGGATTCCACTGGGTATGTTGTTGTAATTCTTGACCTACTCAGTTGGCGAGAGTGATTTTATCGCATGCTAAACTCAACATAAAGATTCTATCCATTTGTGACAGGTCATTAATGCAAACTAATGATAGAATACTTAGTTTTGTATACTAAACCTCCCATTACAAAACAGCCAATAAATCCACGGGAATTTTTTTTTCCTGTGTGTGTGTATGGGGGGAGGGGGGTAACTCTTGCTTTTCTCTCTCTTGGGTATGTTAGTCTCACTCTCTGCTCAGTAAGTATGTCTGCTATGAACCTAGTAGCATCTGAGCCACCAGCCACAGAAACTGACCTAGTATCATCACTTTCAGATGTGCCGATTGATTGTATAATTAATGAATCTGATTCTTCATGCAATTTTTGTAATTTAACTCAATGCAAATCAATACCTGTTTTTTCTTGGACTTCTTTTCCTTCTCAGATGCTCGTTTAGCTTTCTGCTCAGTTTCAGCCAGCCAAGCAGCCTCTTCACGGATGAGTTCCTCTTGCCTCTTTAATGCAACAGCTTCCTTATATGCAACCTCTATTTTACTGCAGAATGTAAGCAATCAAGTGACTGTTAACTATTAAAAGCTGTAGTCAATAACAAAATACCACTAGCCAAAGGAAGCAGCAAAACTCATAACTTGTAACTAGAAGAAACAAACAACATCACCCCTCTCTGATGCAGAAAATGCAGTTAATAATGCAAGGGGCGTCAACCTATTCTGCTGGCAAAACTAATAATCCACCACAACAATCTATTAATGTGATATGAAGATCAAGCTCATTCAGAGAGAGATATGCAGAGTCAAATTCAATGCACTCCGAGTTATGTCATATAACATGATCGCTCGCTCTCCTTGCACATCCATAGACCTGGACAATAGTTTCTGCATTGCCTCGCAGTTAAATGACAAAGAAAAAGCAAATAACTCATTAAAAAATTTACCTGAAAATATGTGCAAGGACAAATATTTCAATAGTTCGCCGACCTAGTTCAGTTAAGCGCCTCTCATCACGCTGAATGGGATCTCTGTTCGTGTCCTCTCCAGAAGCGGCGTCCTAAAATGAAAAGGTAATGGTAAAAGTAACTTAAAAGCAAGTGACACAATTAACACTATAATTGTTAAGACATTTTTTTGTAAGGGCTATAATTGTTGGACATATTTGCATAGAGTTTCAAGAATGCAATTATGCAACTCACCTTTATACGGTTCTGAGGACCTTTCTCATCCTTTGGAGGCAACGGCTCCAAAACAGCCCTCTCAAGCAAAAGCAAGACATCATCCACCAAGACAAACATGTCTTTCTCCAGGTAAACAATAGGAACAGTTTGTTCCACTGCATCTAAATGTTTCCCTTTACCTGTCTGTCCATTAGTCTGATCTACCAGAGCTTTAAGCCCACTGTACAACGAATCCATCACAAGAGTAGACGTAAACTCTTTTTCTATGAAGAAGTTCTTGACCACCATTTTCAAAATCCGATCTGATTTCTCTCTGGACATGCGGCGTCTAGAATTTGGGTCTATTCCCAGCCAAAAAGCACAGAAACTGAAACTCCATCATAAATAAGAAGTCAGTAAGTTTAGCACGGAGAGTTAAGAATTAACACAATTCAGACCATAAATGACATTAGGCAGTGACAACAGAAGGAAAGAGGAACAAAAACCTTATTCAAGATAAATCTTATATATGAGTATGAGTCAGTAGCCACCAATGATATAGCTAAATATTACAGAGAAAAAACATAGAAAAAGAAGCTAGAAGCTAGAAGCTAGAGACTATCACACCAATAATCTCCAAAACATGAAATCAGTGAAAAAAATTGCATCCTACCTCGACCATCTAGCTTTATCCCCTATCAATTTCCCAAGCTTTCCTCGTCGCTCTTCCACAAAACGACGGCAAGTTTGCTCAACATTCGTCAAATACACCCTAACAAGTTCTCGCCGATATTGACAATCAAGGCAATGGAAAGGACGCTCTGCTCTCTCCCTACAAATAAAAAACATAGGTCAAAATGGTTAACATCACAAATATCTCTGTAGAATCTGATAACACTGTCTAAGATCCACAAAAACATGAATGAGACAGCTTATGAGCTCAAGACTAGATACATAAGACAGCAATTCTTTTTATACGTAATGGAATTTTATGCTCAAGGAGAAGAATACAGAGGAGGACTGGACGTCCACAAGCTGATTAGAAAAGTTAAACTGAAAAATTAAAATAAATAGAGGCTTCCAACTAAAGATATTATCTCCTTGGTCTACATTCATCTAAGTTACTATTTGGTTCATACTTATTACTAGGCAGTAAGGGTACTTCTAAAAAGTCATCCTGTCCATGTTGAAACCGATGTCTAAGTTGACACTCATTAGATATACATCAGAAAAAGGTGCTTTAGACTAAGCAGTGTAAAACTCTTACATGAGTAGACCCCCATTTATTCATTAAATGGGAAAAAAAAACTATATAGAGGAAAGAGTCGAGATAAACCTGATGACTTGAACTTGAGCTTTGATAATGAGGGTATCAGAATCAATAAATCCATCTACAACTTTGGAAAGGTCCATAAATTTTTTCCATCCCCAATCATGTTCTTTCTTCCAGAAACGATGCAATGTATCTGCAGAAAAAATTGCAACTGCATATTAATGTGATAGGAGGGAATCAAGAAGTTCATCACACAAGCAATGTCAAATAAATTCACCTGAATACTTGGACTTCTTCGGATCTTTGTTAACCACAGCTATAGTAAATTGTGCAAAATGACTCCAGCCTGTTGTTATGAAGATAGAAAGGAAAAACATCAGCTTAGCTAAAGCATCATTTTCGAAATAGCTGTGACAAACACTATCAGCATTATCATACCTGGAAGAAGCTTGTCATGATTAGCCACACAAAGAAACAAAGAGAGATGATTGCAGACATCACATCCCTGAGGATAAATCAAAATGTACCTGCATCCAACAGTTGGAATAGAGAACTTTTATTAGTAACTTCTTAATTTATAAATTGATAATTGTCATTTGATGAGAGGAGAAACAAGCATATCAGAATACAGAATATGCTACTGTTATTCCTGCCAATTGGCAATGTCGACTAATAGTTACAAAAGTAGCAAAATGGATCACAGATCTAAACTCTTAAGTTAATTCTCACAAAGACAAAACTACACATATTACTTTATATTAGTATAACAAGAGCATGGTAGTCAGCAATTAAGAGTATTTTTGTGTCAACAAAGAGAAGGAGAGAAGGCACGTCATATATGAATCATCCATTTGTGTCCGTACAGCTCAAGGGGAAATAAAAGGATTTACTTCATTGTTTTTATCCATTTACAAATTGAAAAAGATGAAGTGGAGGAGTTGCACAGCTTTCCTCTCCTACTTCCGAACTAAAAAAGAAACACAGCCCTTACATCTCCCCTTTGCCTAAAGGAATAAAGAGGTATGCACATAAAGCTTTTCCGCAACTCTCTGCTCTTTACCTCTTAAAAGAGAAAGCCAAATAGGAAAGATAGAAAAGACTAAGTGGTCGTATGACCATGTAGAATATCTCCAACATAATAAAGACATAAGAAGTAAAAGAGTTTAGTCAATTAACAGTTGAAAGCCACAGACATAGATCAGCAGCTGATGCATGATTTTTCCAAATCAATACAACTGCATGGAAAGTGGGAAACACATCAGCCTCTACCTTTTAAGCATTTAAAAGACGAGATCATAGAGCCAATTGCACAAGTATATTTCACAAGATAATTCTTCCCAAAGAAATAATACCATTTGTAGCCGCCAACCTCAAAAGCATTACTCCGAAGTTCTCTCTTGTTAATTTGTGAAAACTTATCAATCTTCCAGGTATATTTTCCATATAGCTCAACCGGTTTAGGTCCTGAGAGACAATAGAAAAGGTTAAGAAAATAAACAAAGTGAAGGGCTTTAAATAAGGCACATAAAATAGGGAACAAGTAGAAAACTGGTGAAGTATAAGGAAGAAACTTCATCTTAGAAACAGGTAGTTGTCTCTCTGAAAGTTAGAGGGCAGAGGCTCACACTACCAAAATCAACATATGTTCCACATATCCAATTGAGATAATACATAATTACCCCCTCAAACAATAACATTATTTCAAAGAGACATTGAAACATTGCTAAGGTCTTAGTACCCCCTTATTCTTGTTTGATCTGTATTTATCACCCCCTTATGAGCCCAGGCAGGGCATAGAGTGTATTTCACTCTCCAACAGTGAGTGAGAGAAGCAAAAAAAAAAGCTATTTTAAAAAAAAAAATCCAGCATTATGTATTTTTTATTAGAAATATCAATTTTTAACTTTATCTATTTCATTTAACTTTTTCAATTCTTTCTTTTTCTTTTTCTTTTTCTTTTTCGATCCAGAAGACCCAATTTGGTTTTGGAATTGTGCATCTCATTATCTTCTTGTTGACTTGAGAGAATATGGTTCTCGCCCATCCTCTTGTCATTTTTTTCCTAATCTTCTTGCTTCTCTTTTTTTTTTGGCCTTTTCTACCTTCTGCTCTGTTTCTTCGAGGGTGTTTTTCCGTGAACCTCTTCTCTAATCCATCATTTTTCTCTGTTTTTTTCTATGGTTTTTGTTATGGAGTTCTGTAGCGAGTTAATTAAGGAACTTCAATTCATCATTTTTCAGTTAAAGAGTACTATAAAACTTCATCGTGATGGAGTTACGATGCATCCTTTTGTAATGGGGGTAAGGTGCTGGAGATGGTGGTGATTTTTAATTTTCAAATTATAATTTCTCAGTAATTTTGATTTTCGATTATAATTTTGATTTGGTGGTAGATGCAGTGGAGGTGGTGTTATGGCAGTAGTGGTGATGGTAGCTACGCCGGAGGATGGCCAGCAATGAGGAACAAAGGGCTGGGATTACAAGCATACGATGAAGATTGAAGAAGGAAAGAGAAAAGAAGATATAAGGAAAATAAAACAAGAAAAAACATAAATGAAAATACAGATTGGAAAATTAAATAAATTTGACACGTGGCAAGCAATAATTGGTGCGTGATTTGCACTTTTTTTCTTATATCTGAGGTTGACTGGAAAATGGGGTATTTATACCACTTTTAAATTGCTCAAGGGGTACTGGGACCCTCGCAAAGTTCCAATGTCTCTTTGAAAAAAGTGTTATAGCTGGAGGGGGTAATTATGTAATATCTCTATTCCAATTTGGCAAATGCATGCATGAGAAATGATAATATCTTTCCCACAGGGAATTATCCAAGTATACTTTAGGCATATCTAATAGGTAACATGCTATTTTGCAATTTACTTCTTGGGTAGAAAATAAGAGAACAGAAGAGATGTATTGATACTTTATGATATAATGAATGAATACAATATCCATCTATTATAGGTGTCAACACAATACAAATAATATTAGTCCATTGCGGTACAATCTTACTTCAAAACATGAAACTTGAAGCACTTAACACCTATGTTGCTCAGACTCTTCGAGAATATCGTCGGGTGCATGTCAATCCTCCAAAAGTAGTGCATTTATGGAGGATCCTACACGGATGTAGCAACATTTTTGGAGAGTCCGAACAACATAGCTTAACACTTCACAATATCAGTTAACACTCAAATTCGAGAAACTACTTCAGTTTGCTTTTTTTGAAAATACCAAAAGTAAATAGTCCCCAAAATGATAGCCAAAGAGCTTACCGTGAAAACAATCAACTGCGCTTCAATCCCAAATTAAATGGGTTATATGAATCATCTACATCCATCTTGCTTTATTTACACCCATTTCATTCCAATACTAAATAATTTGTCTTATAACTTAAGAGTTGGCCTAGACATGGCCGTTTTTATTATAACCATGGCGTCCGGCAAACTTTCGCACCTCGACTAATTCTACGGGATATCTTCCCACTGCCCACCTCCCACCAACAACAGGTACCAAATAACTCTATCCACAAGACTAGGACAGATGGGAAGAATCACCTAGTGTTTTTTGTCTCTGCTCTCATGACTCTCAATCACTTCATTGACCACTAGGTCACACCCTTGGGTGCCATTGCCATTGTTTAAAAAACGAGAAAAAAGAAAGAAGAAAAATTAGGAGCTCTAAATGAAGAGATTTCTAAGGCCTCATTTTGTTTTTATTAAGATTAAGATATCTAAATCTGAATACACATCTAAAATATTAAGATGTTCATTAAGCATTAGATGTGTCTAAATCCAAATACATATCTGAATATTAAGATGTGCATTAAGATTAAGATTTGTGAATCTAATTACACATTTGGATATTAAGATGTTGTATTAAGATTGTTTTTTTTTAACAATAAAATGTATAAAATGTCGTTATTCAAAGATTAATAATTATAAAATTCAATAAAACACTAAATTAATCTAATACTATATATCAATTGGGGATGATGTTAGCTAATAGTAGGTTATGGGTAGTAGCTAATGGTGATGGAGTTGGGAGTAGAGGTTGATGATGGTAGTTGGTGATAGTGGATGATGTAATAGTTGTGGTTGTGGTGAATAATGACGGTGGTTGACAATATATAACGTGGTGATTGATGGTTGTGATTGTCCATGGCGACTGGTGGTTGGTGACTAGGTGGTGATGATAGTAAATGATAGCTAGTGGTAGTGACAGCTGATTGTAGTGATTGACAACGATGGTGACTGTGGTTGAGGGTGGCAGAACATAGTTGATAACGGTGAGCGGCAACAACGATACTTGATGATGGTGGACGGTGGTGGTAGCAGTAAATAGATGGAATTGGTGAACTATCATTTTTATAGAAATTTTTAAATAGGCATCTTAATGATACTAAAACTTTGTTACATATCTTATCATTTGGATCTATTCAAACCAATTAAGTGGTTGAAACATTAAAAAAAAACACTTAATGATTAAGATTTGAATGACTAGGATTCAGACCTAAAAAACAAATGGACTTAATGACTGAGACCTAAATAATTAAGATTAAGACCTTCAATTAAGTGCAAACAAATGAGGCATAAATCTCACACTTATCAATACGTTGCCATTCACGCCAGTAATAATTTTAAATATTAGTCCCAACTAGTTGGTGTCATTTATATGGAATTTTTTGCTTCCACAAACTTGTTTTTAGGGAATCTGAATCGAATCTCGAGAATCAGCCAAACAGTTGCCAAAAAATTTAGATCACCACATTCTTGCCAGATAAGCTTGATAACCAGAATCTGTAAACAAAAGCTCCCATATTGGAACCTTGTCGCAAGCGAAGACTGAAGTAGCAGCCGAAAAAAGATGTGTGCTACAAAGGTTACCAGAAAGAGTCAGGTTGCCACTGCACAATCACCAGAAAAGGTGTTTGTCAACAACGAAATTCGATCCTAATGGTCCAGCTTATCATAATCAAGTTCAAATCTCCCGCAGCCTATGAGCTCTCAGCATAAAAAGGAAGCATTCGCAAAACAGATGGAAATCTCATTTCCCACAAATGCATCTTAACGGAAACAATATAGCAATACTTCAAGAGCGAAACAAATAGTATCAAATCAAACAACATAAAACTACTCCCTCATCTGTCAAGAATCAAAAAGAATTTCTAAGGATAGTTGGCAAAAAAACAAAAAAGAGAAACATCATACCACCATCATCGTCGTCATCACTGTCCCAGTATGGAGGTGATGTTGACGGAGTTCCATTTTCCATCTGCTCACAGTACCTCCATTCCGCCAATGTTTCACTAGATTGGCACCGCTGCTGCCCCTTTGACACTCCCTCCAGAGACTTCCCTATTCCTGCCTCCTCACTTGCGCTTGAAGCCATTTCTCACTCCACCAACTTCACCTGTTTTCATTACAAACAAGTTAAACCCCACTACAAATTGACTAATCTTTACACCAAAATGCTAAAGCTTCTGCACGCAGAATTCAATTCAGAAGCAAAAAAGCAATGCAATATACAGACCACGATAAATGATCTAATTATCTAATAAAATCAGTCACCCTCATTATATTAGCACTAAAAAAGCTAACATCTAGCAAATGCTGAGTTCAATTTTCAAACCCCTACGGAAATTCACATTCATCAATGACTGAACATCACCTAAAACTCCTCAAACTGAACATCCACATTAAAAACACCTTCTGATAACCCTATTCACATTAATCTATCTATTAAATTATAGACATTCCAACCTCAATCGATAGATTAACCAAACCGCATAAGTTAAAACACAATTAACGAGTAAGGAAAGAAACCCCTCATTCCAAAAAGGATCAGAAATTGAAATTCCTAAATTATCCACAAGCCTAAACCTAAACCTAAACCTAAACAGAAAGCAAGCAAAAAAAGCCAAAAGATAAAACAAAAGAAAGTAAATTGGGAATTACTGAAAACAGCAAAATCAGAAGCGTACATTAAAGGGAAAAAAAGACCTGAATTAAAAAAAAAAGAGGTGCGTCAATGGCGGAATGGCAGCTAAGGAGAAAGTGAGGAGGGATTGCAGAGGTTGAAGAAGCAGCAGGACAGAGGCGGAAATAAATAAATATATATATAACAATGTGAATTTATTTGGGTCTTTTATACTGTAAAAGAGGGGATATCTATATATATTCGTCAAAGAGTTTAGGGCTCGTATGGTATGATGTATAAGTATATGACGTATTGGTAAAATTTAGTTGTATTTGTATTAAACTATTAATTATGTTAAAATTATTTTTGATGCAGTATTTGATTTAGTGTATTAAAGTAATTTGAATAGAAATATTATTTATAAAATACCTTTCATAAATATGGTAAAACGGATGTTAAAACAGTTTTAAAGGACAATTATGCTTTTAATCATGCTAATGCATATATTAAAATCTCTTATATTGCTAATATCATGAATTTCTCATGTATTAGTTATATACATAGCATAATTAAATTAAATATATAATTAATAGGTGCATTAATTATATATAGGTTACAAAAGTATATAATAGGTGCATTAAGCTAGTAGCCGACATATGGATTCAGTCAAACCCACTAGATATTGCGTAGATAGTATTAATAAATTTATTAAATATATATGAATATTAAATTAGTATCCAATTATTATCATTAAAATAGTTATAATAAAATTCAGAACTCATAAAGTTAAATTTCTAGATTCACCTCTATTAATAATATACACATTGTTAATATATACATTAAACCATTAATTACATAGCAATAATCAATTGTAAACATGGTATATTTTTAATTATTTATTAATTTTAGCATATCAATAATAATTTATTATGCCAATAGTGTAAAGAAAGGGTTTCTTAAAGTTATATATATATATAGTAACTGATATGATACCTCTTAGAAAAAAATGACTACATTAAATTGAGAGATTGGAGTTAATTATATATTATTCTAATTGTAATCTCTTAATTTGGATAAACAAAAAAGTTATCGAGTTTGGGATTAAGGTATAATAGTAATTATTGTTACTATTCTTGGCTTGACATAGTCCATTTATATAATTTTATATGTATAGATTTTAATTTATTTAAAAAAAAATAATAGATAGATATATAACATTTCTAAAATTGAATTGCATTACTTGCTCTACTCTAAAACTATGTCATCTTTTATGGAATAAATAATATTTGATTGTTTTTCTAATTTCTTTTAATCTAAGATATGCACATATAATATTTGTCAATAAAACTCTTTAAGCAATGATCTTATCTATGTCATTTCTCTTGACGCGATACAAAAATGACTTTTGAAAGTAACTAATTAACCCTTGACCTCTTTTCTTAAAAAAAAGAATTATAAGGGAACATTTAATATTTATAGGTATTGGTGGTAATTCCTGAATTATTTTTCGCTAATCAATTTTCAATTTTTGTTTGTTTTGATTCTTTTTGTGGCCCCTAAGTATGGTTAGCTAACGTTTACACTAATAAATTTTAGTTTGGCTCATCTAATCTGGTTGACTTTTTCTATCAAAACAATACTAGTACTATATAAACACTAAATTATAGGAGTATTTACTTGGGAGGAATCAATCCAGAGTTAATTAGTTTAATCAAGAAATTAATGTATTAAAAAGAAAGAATAGTCACAAGTCATTTATTATCCTCTCTAGATTGTCAAAAGTTGCCCCAAAGTTTATGTAACATGACAAGCATGTCCAAAGATTGACAATTTGGTGAGCTAATTAAGTAATCAATATATAACAAAAGATTAATACTCAATATAACTAAATATTAGTCATTTAGGTTGATTCTAAATTGACCTATCAAGGTTATAATAAAGCAGTAATGGTAAAAAAAAATAGTGTAGAAAATAATTGACGTTCAACACATTAGTTAAAGGTCTAACTAATATGTATATTCAGTAAAAGAAAATTTAACTCTTAATAAAATTTATTTGCTCTGCCAGCTTGATCGTTTTAACTTAATTAGTCAAGATACATTTTTACATAACACGAAAACATATTAGAAGAACTCTCACATGCTTTGTGTCAATCCATTAATTTAGCTCATCTCAATGAAAATTTTGTTTCCATACTGTTTGATCTTTAAACATTTAATAGAAATGCTTGCATAGATTTTGCTATATTGTTTGATAGATTGTCTATTATAGTATTTTTTAATTTTAAATCTAATTAATGAAAGGCTAATTAAAGAGCAAAAACCCAAAGTCGTCTAGTTAATAGAGGCCTAGGACCTAGGTTATATTTATATTTGAAAAATGTTATAAACTATATTTTTATATTAAATTTAACATATAAAATATATTTACATACACATAAGGTTATTTAGATCGGAAAATTTTCGGATTTTTTTATAAATTAGACCATCTCAATTGTTCGGGATGGTTATACACTTAAATAAAAGTTCAAGATTTTATTGAAACAATAACATAAATCGGTTCGATTCGTTAAGTTCAGTCAGTTTTCATATTCTTTTGACACCCCTAATTATAAGCAATCTACGTATCAATCCTGACCAAACTCAATAATTTGGTAATTCAATAGAAAATGAAAAACTAAAGGCTTTGTAAGATAGTTAAAAATTTTGATTGAGAATTGTAGGGCTTAACCCCGAAAGGAGCCCTTCCAAAAATTCTCGACGGCCACGGTAGAACCTAGGCCGAAGAGAGGGTTTGGAAATAGTTTTCAACCAGCAATAGACGCGCCTCGGTTAGAACCTCACTAGCTGTGTCATTGCCCCAAGCGCAAAGATACTACTCTAAGCTTTTGCAATCGAATTTTGTAGCCTTCATTTCTGGACTCTATGCCTCCACATGATCGATGTGGGATAACTACTTGTTGGATTAGTATAATCAAATCTAACTTATGAAATACTGAAATTGGAAACCATACAACTTTACATTAGTTTTAAATTATTTCACTTGATTAACTTAACATTAGTTACTTATTAAGTACTTATGGGTCGTTTGATTGTTGGTTAGGAAAGATAAACTAATACATAAGCATGACCCTTAACTTGGTTTCAACGGACAACTATGACCTCCAACTTTGAGTGTGCACAAGTGTCACGACCCAAACCGCCGTGATAGGCACCCACACTAACCCTCCGGTGGGAGAACCATTACTACACCCCGATTAAGCAACGTAACGAAAAACTAAGCATTTCAAGATACGGAAGCAGGTCTAAATGACTAAATAAATACGGAGTTTCCATAAACTCTGAAGGTCCAACAAACAACTATCGCGGAAATTTAACCCCTAGAACTGAAAGTTATTGTACCAAAACTCTGTTAACCAAAAAGTCTAAGAAAAGGGGTGCAACCCCGAAACTAACATAAGCAAAAGTCTAACTAAACAGTCTGAGTCCGAAAAAAATGGACTAAACAAGGAAGGATTCATGGCAGCCTGAAAGAACTGGCTCACCCTCAAATCTGGTCTTCGATCAATGATTTCCTAGCTGAGGTCTATCAGTAGCCTCCTGAAGATGCCCTGTACTCAACAAAGAATGAGCAAGTGCAGTATCAGTACACAACCACAGTGTACTGGTAGGATCACGCGGATACTCCAGTAAGTGAAACATAGGCAAGCAATTACAACACATTAAACACACATATATAGAATACCTAGATCAATTATCATTTTAGAAGCAACATACAGTTTCCAGATATCAACGACAAGTAGACGTGAATGTAATAATCACAGTGGTCCTCTCATAGAACCCACACCCAAACTGTTAGTGTGTCAGAACGTGACACCCGATCCAATATACATATGTCGGAACGTGACACCTGATCCAATATATGTGTCGGAACGTGACACCCGATCCAATATATATGTCGGACTGTGACACCCGATCCCATATATGTGTCGGAACGTGACACTCGATCCAGTCAGCACATCCACAATCACAATCACACCCATAATGAACATTACTCATAGTCATACAATCAAGTATTAGGTTCATGGCATGCAATTGTTCATACATAATCATTTCATTAGATTCGGTTCACATTTCCCTATTCACATACACGCATCCATACAATGAAGCAATTAACCGGCATATATCACACAAATAGGAAATCGAACCATCATCTACCTCAAAACCAAGCTTGAATCCTCCTAAGACACTTGAGCCTTTCCTTTCCGGATTCTTTCCGCTTGTTCTTGGTCTAAAAATAAGTAATTAACGCAAGGATCAATAAACAAGGCCTAATTTACCCGGATAATAATCAAACTATCAATCCAAGGCCAAACCTAAGATCCTAATGTTCAATTAGAGCTTTTCCCACCATTAACTTCAGGCCAAAACCCTCCCCCAACGATCATTACCTAAGATTCTAGATTTTAAGAATCGAATTACGGATTAGGGGAGTAATAATCTTACCTTTAGCGCTAGAATTCGTGGAAAACTGTCAAGAAACTGCTCTGGGTCGTCTCTTAGCTCTCAAGAAATGAAGTTTTTCCCCGATTTAAGTCGCGACTGTCCCGCCCTGGGGCTTTCACGGAGACAGAAAGTTAGAATTTGAGTTCCAAGCTTCCATTTCGCAACACACCTTCAACCCTTGACGTTCAAAAACTATCCTTTCACACCAAGATTAGTTTCGGGAGTTCTACTCGCCCGAATTTAATTCCGTAAAGCTGTACAGGCTCCTTAACTTCTTGGCTATCCACTCATGTGATTAAATTTACAATTAAACCCCCCGTTTATTACCAGATTTCCCTAGACCTTACCTGACTCAGATTTCGTCCAAGTCTGGTCTAGGCTAGAAATTTCCAAGTTACTACTCAGGAGTTTTCTAGCCCAAATTCTTTCCTCATTGGATTTTTCATAACGACGGGAACAGGTCATTACAATAGATACCAATTTACCCATCACTCATCCCCGAGTAATAAACTAGGAAAAACTAGCTAGGTAAGAGTAGAGTAGTACCTGAATCATCGAATAACTGGGGATACTTGTCTCGCATGTCCTTCTCGATTTCCCAAGTAGCTTCCTCAACCGGACGATGCTTCCATTGAACCTTCACGGACTTTATCTCCTCGGACCTCAGCTTTCGGACCGGCTCCTCCTCATACTACTGAAGGTCCTTGTCTAACAAAACTGAGTCTCACTTTATGATGTAATCTCCATTCCCATGATACTTCTTCAACATGGACACATGAAACACTGGATGGACCCCAGATAGGCTAGGTGGTAAAGCCAACCTATAAGCCACTGGCCCCACATAATCAAGAATCTCAAATGATCCGATGTATCAAAGACTAAGCTTGCCCTTCTTGCCGAATCTCATCACCCCCTTCATGGGTGACACCTTAAGAAGAACCTGCTCACCAGCTTGAAATGTTATGTCTCTTACCTTATGGTCTGCATACTTTTTCTGTCGACTCTGAGCTGCTAGAAGCTTAACTTGGATGCTTCTTACCTTATCCTGAGCATCTTTCACCAAATCAACCCCCAAAGGTTTCACATCTCCAGCCTCACAACATAAATTTCCATGAGCTTAAGTTATAAAAATTTGATCTTTAGACATCAGATACTCATCGAGGGATATGTCCAAGCATGCAAACCTTCTAACAACACTATCGAAATGTTAGATTAGTAATTGTGATTGTAGATTACCCTTAAGAACAGTAGAATTGGACCCAATGATCCCACATTCAACCACACATAATCGATACATGACCTCGACGACTAGATGAATATTAAGATTGTCGGACAACCATAAATACACATGGTAGCTCTTCTATAAATTCTCATAAGCAAGGTGGTACCTGTAGAACCACTGGAATACCTTAACAACTCCAAGACAACACCAAATATGGCCTCTGAAATAACCAAGTCTTCCCAATCATCCCACTAAACTAAGAGAACATTGCAGGATCGATGCACCTGATCCACCACTAGGGATCCACCCACAAAAGTGAAAACACACGTGAGCATAGCTAGTGAATCATACTCACAACCTTGTACAAAATGAAATAGATGGTCACATAAGAATTTACGGAATAAAGATTAAATAACACTAAAAGTTTTTCTTCTAAAGAGCCGATACCAGTCATTTCCATTCAGTTGACTCCACATACTCTTCACATCATTCCACTAAAGCCCACACTCTCAATACTATCAACCATCATAAACACTCTGACCATTTACCTTACTCTAAACCAACACTTTTAAATGAAAACCTTTCTTAGGTACTTTAACAATCAACAGTAATAAGCTTACGAGTCAACCCATGTGTAAGTCCTTTCAAATGCTCAATACCGATACAATTGATCATTTTTCACCTTGCAAATTCATACCTTGACAAAATATATCACCACGAATGTAGACTTACAATGAAAAATCTGAATTATAAATTCAACTGTATAACACAATCCCCTTATCTATCAACATTAGCTTATACATTGAAGATTTTTATGAATTCATGGATCTTCGCTTATCATTGATCGCCTCTCCATCAATCTTACAATATCTTTCGCTAAAAATTCAATCGTACTCATTACTAAACTTAAAAACAAAAACAAAGCACTTATCATCACACTCGAGCTAATGTTTGTACACTCCTTTCTCAAATATTTTTCAATAGTTTTTAACCAATCTGCTAGACCCGTGACACTATTACCATAGCCACAACAAAACGAATGCATTCACGCGTCTCTGAACCCAATTATCTACCCCTGTGAAGATACCTCTTTAGCCTTTGCAGTCAAATAAAATATTCTTGCTCTCGCCTCTCTCTAAAGGTTGTACTACATCCCACTATTTTTTCTTCATTATGACTCTAGCTCTTTTAAATTCTATTTGAGTGGTGTCCCACCATCTCTTAAAACTTCCCATACCACCACGCTACTCACCAATTATTAGAAAACCACAACCTTAGATACTCACAAGTCTTAATTACTATACAAAATTCTCTTAACCAACAATCTTATTATATAGTTGCATCCCATCACAATCCATCACGAACTCTTATTACCATTATGCTCAGTTAGCCCTGGCTATCACTACTAATTCAACCTTTTCATCGACATGACACCTCAAACTCAGGTATACCCATCAAATTCAAAGGACTAACCCAATTTTATACGCACTTTCTTACTATAATCTTTAATTGCCTTCACCCAAGTATACTCAATGAGACTTTCTTTATCCCTAAGCTTGTCATTCCGGTATCAATCCACTCTTTTATGACTTAGGATAAAATCACCAGTCCTCATACTACCATCATTCTTCTTAACAAACAAGATAGGAGCACCCCACGGGGAAGCACTAGGACAGATGAAACCTTTATCAAGAAGCTCCTGGATTTGAGCTTTAAGCTTTCTCAATTCTGTCAGAGCCATGCGATAAGGAGAAATGGAGATGGGGCGAGTGTCAGGTTCCAAGTCAATGCAGAAATCTATATCTCTATCCGGAGGCATACCAGGAAAATCGGTAGGAAACACTTCCTTGAATTTAGACACTACAGGAATAGACTCAATAGAGAGAGACTCAACATCAACATTCCGAATATGAGCCAAATACGCCAGACACCCCTGCCCCACCAGTTTCCTAGCTCGGATGAAATATATGACCTTAGCTGGCTTAGGCTTGTACACCCCTTCCCACTCTAACTTTTTCCTACCCGGGATCTCTAGAGTTACCGACTTAGCATTACAATTAAGCACAACATAATAAGGGGACAACCAAGTCATGCCTAAGATTATATCAAAGTCAGTCATATCCAGAATAACCAAATCAGCCCAAGTCTGAAAACCCATAAACATGACAGGACAAGTACGATATACATGAGTAACTATGACTGACTCTCCAGCTGGGGTAGAAACATAGATGGAGGCATCAAGCATATCACAAACCACATCAAATCCAAAGGCAAACTGAACTGACACATATGAATAGGTAGAACCCGGATCAAATAAAACAGTAGCCATCCGATCACAGAAAAGAATAGTACCGGTGATCACTGCATCAGACACCTCAGCCTCGATCTTACCCGAAAAGGCATAAAACTGAGCCTTATCATCTTGGCGGGCAACCTCATTTCCTGGTTGCACTGCTCCTCTACCTGTATTACCATTTCCCCAGCCTCCACGGCCTCGCTGATTCCCTCCTCGCCCACCTTCTGGACGTCCTCTGCCATTATTACCGCTGCCCGCGGGTACCACTACTCTGGTCTAATGCGGCATGGGGTCAGACATACGCGGATGGTGACAATCTCTCATCATATGTCCAGGTTCTCCACAATTGTGACACACTTAATAACTTAACCAAGTAAGCATCGCTGCTATTGGAGTAGTCGTATCATGACCCTCTTTGATATACACTCAATCTAGGAAATCGTAGTAGAGATTCTAACCTCAATTGTCGCAACATAATTTCATCATTTACTAAGCAACCCATACAAGTTATGACAACAATACTAAATGCATTTTCCAAAGTAATGGTGTTCATTATCTAGTTGTCCCTTACAAAACTTCTTGAATGTTGTCACCTTGGCAAAGTCTTCTGACTTCACCCCCTTCTACCTCCGTCACAAAATCAACCACTTCCTGAGAAGATTTTGCTGAAGCAGCCCCTATAAGCTTGAATATGCAAATCTGACCTTAATCCCTTCACAAAGCGACGAATTTGATCTTTTTGACTGAAGCAAAGTGGAGTACCATATTTGGATGAAACACAAAATTTGGCCTTATAGGCTGCAATAAATATATTATGTTGTTCTATATTCAGGAACTCATCTCTCCTCCCATCCCTCAAGGTTCAGGGCATATACTTCTCCATAAAGAAAGCTATAAAATGTTTCTCAAGTCATGAGTAGTGCATTTACTAGTCGGCACTCAACATGAAACCACCACCATATTTTGGTGTCTCCCTTGAACTGGTATATCATAAACTCAACACCAAATCACTCTACCTTATCCATCTTATGAAGCAGCTCATGACAATCAAAAATAAAATCATAAGAATATTCAGATTCAGTACCCATGAAGAATGGAGGTTTCAACCTTAAGAACATAATAACAACCTCATGTTTGTCACTAGTCATTACATGCCCACATTGAATCGGGAAAAATACTTATTTGGAAGGACGCATCCTCTCTTG
The DNA here is from genome assembly GCA_029582245.1 of Solanum etuberosum. Classification (NCBI taxonomy): domain Eukaryota; kingdom Viridiplantae; phylum Streptophyta; class Magnoliopsida; order Solanales; family Solanaceae; genus Solanum; species Solanum etuberosum. The sequence continues at coordinate 22,773 of JAJONR010004538.1, read as the reverse complement.
CTAGTGTTGGTGTTACCATTTCTGTTGCTCTAGTTCTGACCATAGAGTGAAGGAGGAAAGATACCAATTGGATTCAAGTAATAGCACGAAAGAAAGAAATAAATGAATTTTCCTAAAGTCCTATAGCCTCTCAAAGAAAAGTACAGACGTCTCCGTACCGTTCCGCAAGACTCTACTAGACTCGTTTTGGTACAATGAGATTAATAAAACTAGCTCTCTGATACCAATTTTATCACGACTCAGACCGTCGTGATTGGCACCCACACTAACCCTCCGGTGGGAGAACCATTACTACATCCCGACTAAGAAACTTAACAAAAAACTAAGCATTTAAAGATACAGAAGCAGGTTTAAATGACTAAATAAATACGGAGTTCCCATAAACTCTGAAGGTCCAACAAACAACTATCGCGGAAATTTAACCCCTAGAACTGAAAGTCATTGTACCAAAACTCTGTTAACCAACAAGTCTAAGAAAAGGGGTGCAACCCTGAAACTAACATAAGCAAAAGTCTAACTAAACAGTCTGAGTCCAAAAAGAATGGACTAAACAAGGAAGGATCTATGGCAGCCTGAAAGAACTGGCTCACCCTCAAATCCGGTCTTCGATCAATGATTCCCTAGCTGAGGTCTATCAGAGCCGCCTGAAGATGCCCTATACTCAACAAATAATGAGCAAGTGCAGTATCAGTACACAACCACAGTGTACTGGTAGGATCACGCGGCTACTCCAGTAAGTGAAACATAGGCAAGAAATTACAACACAGTAAACACACATATATAGAATACCTAGATCAATTATCATTTCAGGAGCAACATACAGTTTTCATATATCAACGACAAGTAGACGTGAATGTAATAATCACAGTGGTCCTCTCATGGAACCCACACCCAAACTGTTAGTGTGTCAGAACGTGACACCCGATCCAATATACGTGTGTCGGAACGTGACACCTGATCCAATATATGTGTCGGAACGTGACACCTGATCCCATATATGTGTTGGAACGTGACACCCGATCCAGTCAACACATCCACAATCACACCCATAATGAACATTACTCATTGTCATACAATCAAGTATTAGGTTCATGGCATGTAATTGTTCATACATAATCATTTCATTATATTCGGTTCACATTTCCCTATTCACATACGCGCATGCATACAATGAAGTAATTAACCGGCATATATCACACAAACAGGAAATCGAACCATCACCTACCTTGAAACCAAGCTTGAATCCTCCTAAGACACTTGAGACTTCCCTTTCCGGATTCTTTCCGCTTGTTCTTGGTCTAAAAACAAGTAATTAACGCAAGGATCAATAAACAAGGCCTAATTTACTCGGATAATAATCAAACTATCAATCCAAGGCCAAACTCAAGATCCTAATGTTCAATTAGGATTTTTTCCACCATTAACTTCATGCCAAAACCCTCCCCCAACGATCATTACCCAGGATTCTAGGTTCTAAGAATCGAATTACGAATTAGGGGAGTAGTAATCCTACCTTTAGCGCTAGAATTCGTGGAAAACTTTCAAGAAACTGCTCTGGATCGTCCCTTATCTCTCAAGAACGAAGTTTTGCAGAAAATAACATTTTTGGTATTTTTCTCCGATTTAAGTCGCGACTGTCCCGCCACAGCGGCCCCGCCCTGGCGGAACTAACTCCGCCCTGGCGGCTTGCACGGAGACAGAAACTCAGAATTTTAGTTCCAAGATTCCATTTCGCAACACACCTTCAACCCTTGACGTTCAAAAACTATCCTTTCACGCCAAGATTAGTTTCAGGAGTTCTACTCGCTCGAATTCGATTCCGTAAAGCCGTACAGGCTCCTTAACGTCTTGGCTATCCACTCATGTGATCAAATTCACAATTAAACCCCCCTTTTATTACCAGATTTCCCTAGACCTCATCTGACTCAGATTTCGTCCAAGTCTGGCCTAGGCTAGAAATTTCCAAGTTACTACTCAGGAGTTTTCTGGCCGAAATTCTTTCCTCATTGGCTTTTCCATAACGACGGGAACAGGTCGTTACAACAAGTTGGCATTTAAACTTGTATAAAATTGAACAAGTAGACACGTGTGTCTTACATGGCATAATACACGTAGGACGCCACATAGGACACAAAATTGCCATGTGGGGTGAATGTGTCTATTTGTTCAATTTTAAACAAGTTTAAATGTCTACTTGTGCACACCCAAAGTTAAATGTCATAATTGCCAGCTCACGCCAAGTTAAGGAGCATATTTATGTATTATGCCATAAGTAATATCATGTTTGATAGCTATGTGGTTGTTTTATATAAAATCCATCATATCAAGTATGGTGTATGGCTATTAGTTTACATATCACAATTATATATACAAGTTATGAGTCAATTCATGTATATTTTATGCATTGTATAGAAGATCGAATAAGTAATACATGAATAAATAAGACTTAATACATAATTAACACCTTGAACTTGTCAGGATATTCTCTTTAGACACTCAAACTAAATTATGTTCCAATTGAAACACATCACCTCCTAATAAAGTTACTCAACTCTCTACTCATTTCAGTAAATGCTTATAACAAGGTCAGGTCACGAGCATATTTTACTATCAAGGCAAGAAAACGCTACACTTACAATTTCCTTTTTTCAACTCCTAACAAAATATATCTCCATTCATTGTTTTGACTTGATTAGTCAATAATCATTTGCATACTATTTATTGGTGTAGAAATTCTTTCATATACTAAATAACAAAATAGTGGGATAATAATATTACATATAGAATATTTATTTAAGGTTGTAAAATTTATGTTTTATAGTGAATAATTAGTGATGTTTCTTTCTTATTGATGTATGAAGCGTAAGAAAATATTGTCGTGCGCATGGAAAACATAAAGTTACCGTAGTGAATAAGCGAATTGACTAGAGAGGAGGATTTTTTTATTTTTTTTAGGTCTCCAACTTTTTACTACAAAAGAGAGAATTATTTTTGCTGAAAGGTGTTCTTATTGGTGGACCTTCAGACTCGACAACTAGTCTGGAGGGACAAATGAACAGTATTATTAGCGGATTGGTGAAAATTCAACTAAGACACGTTATAATAATAACTACGCCTCAATTCCAATAACATATCGAAAGCTTAAATTATTAAAATTACTAGGAATACAATAGATATATAAGTTCTTCTAGTACTACTGCTACTCATTGGAATAGTGCGACTTGAGAAACTCTATCTCGAGCTGCAAAGCAGAATTTTTCTTCTTCTCATTCTCCACTTCATTTCTCAACTTATCAATCACCTCAATCAAATTGTCTTTCTTATTCACTTCCACAACATGTTGTTCCCCATGAATAATGCTTATCAAATTCATTACATTTTGTCTTTGATCATCCAAACTCTTCTTCAAAAACAATAAGCTAGCCAACATTACTTCCCTACTAACACTTTCACCTCCAATTTTTCTATCTCCACTACAATTCATAGCAACCCCTTCGACCTCAGACGATTGTCGTGAACCTCCTGGTGAACTTATAGTCGATGTATCAGAAAACAATTCCGATACATCCACGTGTTTCACCACATCATCGACATAATTTGGCTTTAGGCTACTAATTTCTTGATCTTTTTCAGTTGGGAAAAGTACTGGATCCAGTTGGAACCCGTCCACGTTGAAATTCCACCCACTGATCCTTCTTTGTTTAGAAATTTCTCCATGTTCCGGATCATCATCATCGTCATTATCTCCTCCATCAGATTTCTTTAAGGACAAAAGTCTCTGAATCTTTACTTGTTTAAACCTCTGTTCCACACTTGGCAAGCCCTGCAAAACATGCTTAACAAGAAAGTCAGGGCCTTTATTACAGCTTTTAAAGAATGGATGCTTTAATAGTTTCTCTGCTGTTGGCCTTCTGAATGGATCTTGATCAAGACATAATCCTACCATATCCTTAAAACCCTTTGAGAATTTCTTGTAATTCTTGCTGTTTTTTGTTTTCTCATAATCAGAAAATCGAAATCGCTTTGTGATTTTCATGAACAAGGATTTTGAAGGAGGGAGATGAGACAGGGGAGGCCTTCCATGTGCTAATTCAAGAGCAGTAATACCAAAAGACCAAATATCAGCCTTGAAACTGTACCCTGTATGTGAATGTATCACTTCAGGTGCCATCCAATAAGGCGTTCCAGCTACATCGGTGAACATTAAGCACGAAGATGAGGAAGAAAAGGACGATCCATAACCTGAAATTGGCTCGAAAATTGATGCAGAAACTCCAAAATCCGCGAGTTTTATAGTTCCATCAGAATCTATAAGAATGTTTCCTGCTTTAATATCGCGGTGAAGGTGGCCTTGATTGTGAAGGTAGGCTAACGCGTTGAGCGTCTCTTTGAGGACGATCGCGATACAGGGCTCAGATAAACCATCAGGAAAAGCAGAGGAAATTATGGATTGAAGAGAACCTGAAGACATAAAAGGCATGATAACCCAAAGGCAACGATCGACAGTGAAAGAACAATGTGCTTTAAGAATGTTGGGATGAGAAAGAAGGGACATTGTCTTGGCTTCGCGTCTAATGTTGTCGAGATCAGCTCTTGATTGATCAAGATCAATGGCTTTTATTGCTACGACAGATGAATTCATAGGAATACAAATGGCTTTGTACACAATGGCACTAACACCTCGACCAATTTCATCGAGAATTCTATAGCATGTTGAGTCTAAAGGATACTGAATTTTTCTCTGCTCTTCTTCATTTTGCTCTTCTTGATTATAAGCCATGAATGTGTGTTTGTTTGTTTGTAAAGAAAGAGTTGAAGTATGGCAAATTTATGAATGAAAGTTTGTTGAAGAAAGAGTAAAAAGTTGAGGATACAGAGAAGGTTGGAGTGGTTTTCCTGTGAAAGATTTTATTACTCTTTTTAAAGTGTTTTGTGTTTGTGCATGTGATTTTTCAACTGCATTTCTTACTAGATATTCAGATGTGGATCATGAAATTACGTGTTATGAATGTTGAGACTTTGCTACCACTCTATTGGATTCTGCGTGTCTTGTAATTTCATGGCTTGAAACTAAAGCATCTTTACCTAAATTTAGCGTAAGTTATATACATATCGCCAGTATAAGAGTCATCATATTATATGTATCTGTTGTTGTAGCAAATTACATCTGTCTTGTTTTAATGAAGTTTACCTAAAAGATTTTTTTGGATAATCATTCTTAATACCTATGCATTATAGCACTATACAAATATGAAGGTTCAATGAAAAGCTTTTGTTATAAATGAATTTCCAAATCCTTCTTTTATAGAGAATAGCCCTCCCCACTCTCTATTTGTTTAGTAGAATTGTGCTCTAGTCTCAATATTTTAGGGGTCGTTTGGTAGGGTAGGTGGATAGAGTTATATATGTATGATGTATTAATATTAATGTGAGTATTAGGTATTAGTAATGTGGGTATTAGTTATGCAGGTAATAGTTATGTGAGTATTAGCTATGGAGGATTTCGTTATGCGGAGTTTAGTTATACATAAATCAATCCTTTAGATGTTGGATTTTTATATTAAAAGCTAGTAAAATTATATATTTTTTAAAATTAAAACATTAATTTACAATCTTTTCCTTCTTTAACTTTGTTTTTAAATTAAAATATTTCTTTAATTATGTAGAAAAAGAAACTAGTCAAGTGGGAGTGATAAGGGTAATATTGTCATTTTAATTTTTTATTCATGTATTAGCTATTATTCCACCTTCTACTCCACATAAATAATACACAAATTTACTCATAACTTATACATGTATTAGTTATACGAATTTCAAAATTATCAATCAAATATCGTATTAATTTCATACATAAATATCGTATAAGATATACGAACTCTAATACATGAATAAAACTTATTTTATACATCGGAAGTTGTGATATGCTTAATCTCAAAGTTCTTCCCCTAGTTGAGTAATGAAAGTTGGCATGTAAAACGTACAAATTTTTGAGGAAAAAAAAGATTTGTCTCCTTGCTAAAATTGTAAAAGTGGAGTTTTCCTACTTTTTCTTGCAGGGATGAAATTAAAAATGTAATAGATAGAATAGTCATTTTTTATATATTTTCTTGGTCTCAAATTATTTATCAAATTTCTATTTTGTTTTCTTCTTATAAGAAAATATTAATTAGAAGAAACTTTTAACTACTTATCTTTACTTTATCTCATGAGATATAATTTTTCTTCGTTGATTATTTATTCTATATGTGTGTCATATATCTTGAAGTGTTTGTAATATGCAAGAAAGTACTATTAAAGTTACGTAAATTGGAAAGAAAGTAATCAGTTTGATCTTAAACTTATAAAATGACAAATAATTTGAGATAGTTATTACTAAAAATTACGATAAATAATTTAAAACAAAATGAGTAATACATATAGTTTCAACTAAATTCAAGAATAAATTAAATATAAAATCTGCCTTCACTTATAGGTGGAATCACTAGCATATGCATATTTCTTCCTTTTTAATGTCTACTAATAGGGTCTTATAGGAGAGAAGGCAGAGGGTTGGAATCAGTGTGTACAGAGGATATCTTTCTTCTCCATATTTTTTTGTCACATATGTTAGCAGCTAAGTCTCTGTTTTATATCACACATTTTTTTCTCAATTAATTTAAAAAGAATAATAGATTTATATAGTATATAGTAATAATCTAATTTTAAAATATATATATTTTATTTGTCTTACTATTATTGGACATAGTTATCTGATACCTATTGTTGGTGGGAGGTAACAAATATCTTATGGAATTAGTTGGGATGTGTGAAAGCTAGCCTATACATCACAGTCATCAAATTCTTTTTTATGGTCATACAAATATATATGTCTTGTTTTAAATCATAAATTTCAAAAGTCAGTTTTTCTTTCTTAAACTTTATGTTAAGTCAAATACTATCACATGAAATACGACGGTAAAAGTATTTATTAGCACTTCACTGCAATACATTGGGATGAGTGAGTTTGTTGTGTTGCGTCCTTCAATTGGCCAGCAGTTCCTCACTAAATCTAAAGCTAAACATGGTACAATCTTTTGTATTCTTTGAATAGTTCTGAAACAATGTCTCCTTCTCCATTGAAATAAAATGGAAACAAAATCTATCATTCATTATTTATTTACTTTGGAATTTTAAATCTAAGGGTGCTTTGACCTATCTTATTACTCATCATCATTACTTGCATTCACCTCCAACTAGCAAACAACAAATAATAATAATCGTATAAAATAATATACATGACTCGTTTTCAAAATACTACTTCAGGATTTTTATTTGTTGCCACTTTAATAAGAAAAAAAAATTGAGCCAAAGTTTATTTATATTTGTTGCTAATTTAGAACATTCCGTATGATTAGTGCTATCAAATAATTTATTTAATTGTATATAACAAAACCTTAAACTTCATATAAAAGAATTGAATTATTCACCTTTCACTTGAGATGCTAATATAAGTTTCTAACGTATATACTCTGCGATAATATTTCACAATAACAATCAAGTTTTTCTTTAAATTAATTTTCATATCATATGTTTTCTGTAACAATATCCACTATATCAATAAAAAAATGTTTAAACAAACAATATTAGTATAGAAAGATTTGAGTAGTGTATTTTCTATTTATTTTCTTTGAGCATGCGAGGACATACATTAAAACATATACTTGTGGTGTCTAAGGTCCTTGTATCTAAATAATAATAGGAGTTATATAAATTAAAAAGAGCCAAAACATCATGGCATGTATTAGAAGAATGTATTCAGCTTTATACATTAGTTGCATGCATGAAGGATGAGTCATTTGATAAAAGCTTATTACAAATAGGGTTAAGGTTCGAGTTTCGAGAACGGAAAAATTATGAATAGAGTCACTTTTTTCTTTAATAAATTTTATACAAAACAAATATAAAGTAGTTAGATTAATAGATATCAAATATCTTATAATTATATTTAAAAAAATGAGAAGATCTAGAGAAAATTGCATGACCTTGGAGAACAAAGCTTCCATATTAAGTAAGTTATGAGCAAATATAGAGTTTTTCTCCTAAATACTCTCTAATGTTTTTATTCTTCTAACTTAGTATTTTGGCCACATTGTATAACACACACACACACACCCCCCCCCCGAACTCAACATGACCTTCCCACTATCCTACCCCAACTATCATATTTTCCTCTAAAAACACACAAGCACACATCCCAAGTCTAAGCTCTCTTCTCTCTCTCTCTCTCTATATATATATCATCATCATAATCTAATACTAAGGACTTGAAACATCAAAGCTGCTTCATGGAAAGACACAACAACAATGTTAAAGAGTCATATTGTTATGGAAATGAAGATGATGGATTAATTATGTATAGTTGGCCTCCAAGATGTTACACATGTAGTTTTTGTAAAAGGGGATTCAAATCAGCTCAAGCACTTGGTGGACATATGAATGTTCATAGAAGAGATAGAGCCAAGTTCCTCATGATGAGACACCACTCACCACCACCAACAACAAATGATAAACATACGTATTCTCTTCTAAATCTCAACCCTAACCCTAACCCTAATATTTCATTGCCGTCGTCAACGCCATCACCACCTTCTTCTTCAAGAAAATTCACTCATTATAGAAATGGTGGTGCTTCTCATGAAATCATGAGGAAATGTGTTGTAATTCCAAACGTGAAAAGTAGTACTACTACCAAAGGCTCTTTCTGCATGCAAGACAAAGAATTTGTGAGATTGGACTTGCAAATTGGCTTGTTTACTGAATCCAAGCAAGAATTGGATCTGGAACTTAGACTCGGATACTCTTAGCTAGACCATGTTAAAATCAAACGCTTATAGGAAGGTGCAACTTTATTTCTTAACTTACAAGGCTGCCTCGTGATTGATCATGACTTCGACCTTGGTCACTTAACTTCAACCCCTTTGTGGGGTTTGCTATAGGCAGGTTTTTGGCGTTACTCAACAAACCAAATTTTTACAGCTTTAAAGTTTGTAAAATGGAGAAAAGTTTGTTCAAATTATTCCATGAAGATCACCTTGATATGTACTCGCTAATTTTATTTTATTTTTTTGCCTTCTTAAATTCTATTTGTCTCCATGTAATTAATTAGCTATGGCAAGTAATATATGGTTAATCAGTCAAAGGTAATTTCAGTTTCTCCACTTTATTAGTAAGTCTATTGTGCTTAACTTTTTTTCCCCCATCCTTTTTGCATTTTACGATTATACGTACCATATCACTTATAAGTAACTCTAAATTAATTTACCAACTTGAGTTAGGGTGGAGTGATGTGACTGTTTCATCTTTAATTAAAGGTCTCGAATTTGAGTCCTAGGTATGGAGAAAATCTTATTGGGAACACCACCTCTAAATGAGCCCTGCAGTGCGCGATCTGAATTCAATTGGAGCTCCACTACGAACTCCGGACATTAATTTAGTTGTACGAAAAAATCCTTTTGGCCAGAATGGTAAAATAACATATTTCACACTATGTTATTTTACCTTTTTGAACATTTTTACCCTTTTAACTTTAATACTTTTTAATTAAAAAATGAAAAAAAGATCAGTTTATTTTTAAATAAAAAGGATATTATAGACTTTTTAAATTTCTGGTCAAATTCTAGTCATTTAGCATTACCCAGAAAACCCTTAGTTGTACTTTCCCATTCTTCCTTCCATTATTCTTTCTTTTCAGTTGCTCATGATAGTCGTTAGCTATAACTTGTTTTTCTTTATTATGTTAAACAATCTCCACTCTGCAGGATTACACTGAATATGTTATTGTTATTGTATGTTAAAACAATATATATATCTACAAATTTTGACCAACAGGCAACAAGTGGATCCACACTGATATTTTAATTTATGCCAATGTTTTATTATAAGTAGAATATTATATTGTTGGAAAAGACATAATTTTCATTTTCATGACCTTGCAAGCATTTACAAGTGCATGGGGTGCACATGGGAAAATGTTGCATTTATGAGGAAAGTGAATTCACATGAAGTACCACTAGTTTTGTTTGAATATATCATGCATCGATCACCAGAAGTAAAAAAAGTTGTTCACTTTGTTGGAAACAAAGTGCCACACAAATGTTCATTAAAATAGAATTGATTCTCCACCTTATGAAAGTCTCTAATTTTCAATCATATAATGGATACTTTAATACTTATTGAACTTTTAACCATCAAACTAACTAGTTGATATTTTGTGAAATATGTCTTTTGACGAAGATGTTACACTATAACAAATAAAAAATTTAGTGGCAATAATACATGCAATTTTTGTTATATTATACTTAGCGACAATAATAAATATGAGTATTTATAACCAACATTCTATATAAGTGCTGTTAAAGGCTATTCTAGATATAATTGCATTAACTCAAATACTCAATTGCGCTACTAAATTATTGCCACTAAAAAAATCTATTGCCACTAAATATCTCTTTTGTTGTAGTGAATAATGATAGTCGTAGGTACTGAAATTTGACTAGCTATATACACTCTCATGATCATTTTATCACAACACAAGTACTTTCTTTTGTCTCAATTTATATGATACATTTGTTTTGTTTTTTCAATTTGACTGATGCATGTTTGAGATAAAAAGAGAATTTACACAATGGAAAATAAGGAACCAAGAAGTTTTTCCTCTAGCTAGGGTGTTATTGCTTTGTTTCTTGTAGGAGACTGACATTGTGACACAGTGATGGCAAGTGGATTATTACAAGTTTTCCTAAAGTATGAACAAATTGATACCTTTATTGCATGTCTCTCTCTCTGCCATTTCAAAATTTCATGTAGCTCCTATGAAGACCAAACAATAATAGATGGTATTGTACCAACGTGGGTTGACGTGGTGCACTGGTGGGAGTGCTTCACCCTGAATCAAAGGTCTTGGGTTTGAATCTTGGGTATGGAGAAAATCCTATTGGGAGTGCCACCACCGAATAAACCCTGCAGTGCGCGTTCCGAATTTAATTGGGGCTCTAATATGGACTCCGAACACCGAGTGGAAAACCAAAAAAATAAAAATAATAGATGGTATTGTACTTTAAAATTGCCTTAAAAGTTGTTAAGAGTTTAAAATTGAAGAATGACAATTCCATTTGTCCAGAAGCTATACCAGTATTTTATTTGAATGGCCCACATACAATATAATTGAAGTCTTTTCTTTTGGTTTCTTGCTCCGTACTGAGGGGACTCAAATTCGAAACATCTAATTAAGAATGAAGGAGTACTTTAATAGAGGCGTATCCAAGATTTTGAGATGATAAGTGTACTATTACGAAAAGGGGATCTAAGATATAAATTTAATCGGTTTAACATTTAGATTCTTATCACTGAAATCCATTAAAATTTTAAAATTATAGGTCCAAAATTATTTTTTATCTATCCAAACCACTTAGAGGGGTGTTATCCAAATTTAGAAAGGAAAATAAAACAAGATAGATAAAAGATTTAAATTTCTAACCTAACTTAGATAGGTGCACCCAATTATCATCACACAACATTATATGATACTTCGAGTGTGAGTTCACACATCTATATTTAAATATTAAAAAAAAAAATATAACACTTCTATATATGATTTTGGGAGGGGAGCATGGGTTCACATGAACCCGATGATCCCCTCCTAGATACGCCCATGAGTACTTACCACTCCACCACCATCCTTGTTGGTTATAATTGAAGTCCTTTGTCAAATTATCCTCTCTTTTTTTGCCCACACACAGAGATAATATATAGGACTGTTTGGCAAAAAAGATGAATTATCCACTTTCTTTTTGGGGATTTCTTTTTTAACTTTATTTATTATTAAAAATCAACATTTGATTAGAAAAAAATTAAATTTAACTTGAATTTGTATTTTAAATCTGAAAAATAATTTATAGTCTGTTTTTCAAATCACTTTTCACTTTTGATGTTGTATTTAAGTATATTCAACCATAAATATTGTTCTAAATATTCTTTGTAAAAAGTATAATCAAACATAACTTCATCTTCAGCTTCAACTTCATAAATTTCAAATTAAGTGAAAAAAATACTTGATCCATGGAAGATAGAAGGCATCAGAAACAAAAGAGAAGAATATCCCCAGAAGCTTCAATAATTCTCTAATTTTCCCCATTCCTAGCATCCCCCATGATAGAGGTCTTAGAATTTCATGCTAATACATGCATTAATAATATTATGATTTGTCATATATCAGTTATATATAACATAATACCAAATAGAATAGATAACTAATACTTAAAAATATTGTACCAAATAAAATATCAATAATACACAAAATTATTATTTTTTTCAAATGATTTCTACCAAAGGACCCAAACCTCATTCATTTATGTTCTTTGCTCAACTCAGCCAAGCACTTCTCTCTAAAGTGTATTTGAATAGTATCCTATTATACTACCAATATATTGATTGTCCTTTCTTTTTTGTGAAGCCTAGACAAACTTGAATCAGTAAAAACTACGAATATTTTGTCATTTTTCATATTGAAAACAAAAGTTATTTTTTCAAATATTCATAATTTTCATAGTCAAACACCCTTTTAAGTTCAAGAATTTATACTCTATTTTCTAGTCTATCTTTCAAGATATAAGCCTAGTAAAAAAAATTATTTCTTAAAATTTCATATTCAGTCAAATATTGTTATATATATTGGAATAAAAGAAGTATGCAAATGCAAATTACATATCTATACAATCATCAAACCATGCTCTTTTGGAATTATAGTTCCTTTTCAAATTAAAGCATTTTGGCCCGTGAAAATAATTTAGTTTTTGAAGATGTATATATTGTAGTATACTCACGCACTTACAATAAAGTATTTTTCTCATGATGACCATTTTGATGCATTTCATAATTTTTTTCACGGGACACAAATTTATATCTTTACATTATAATTTCCACAAATTATGTTTACATCCTTAAAGAACTTATGTCCAGCTAAGCATAAATTCAATTTTCAAGGACAAACATTAAAGATCAATCAATTGAAGTGTAAACCATGGAATTAAATGACCTTATATGGAGCATTTGAAAACAAACTATTTCATCAACCAAGTCACAAAAAGAATAGAAAAGCTGCGCATTTGACCACTCGTAAAAAAATATACACTAGTTATACATAAAATAAAATATGCATGGTATATATGATTATCGATAATTATTTTGATGAACGTTTATACACCCCGTAAATTCAAAAATGTATGATTCATATATGGCTTATACCTTACTACCATGCCTAACTGCTCTGAGTAATTTGAAAAACATGTCAAATATCATTACATTTTTCTCAGCTTATAAAATGTATATGATTCTGTGGCATGCTCTATCATGTAATATATTTGCAAAAAGTTCTTTTCTATTTTTCTTAACATTCTTAATTAAGAAAGTATCCACTTGAAGTTTTTAAATATTATAAAGAAAATTATTTGAACACTCAATTTCTAGTGTTTATTCTTTATTTCTTTGGGGATGGGGGATCAAAGGGCAGATCCACCATTTTAGTTACGGGTTCACGTGATCCTATTAATTTTTCACTAAAGAAAAATAAGGAATAAGTGGCGGACAAAACTTCAAAAGTTAAATAATAAAAAATTTATGCTAATCTTATTTATACGGATTAGCGACAAATTATAAGAAAATTTAATTAGCTAAAAGCTTTTAAGTATGAAACGTTAATTAGCTAGAAGTTTTTTAGCAACAGATTAACCATAAATTATCGATAAATACATATTAAATAGTGGTGTCAAAACAACTTGTCCCGTCAAGTTTTAGACAACTACTGGTATGGCCACTTTGCATGACTATTGGAGGTTGTTAGGAGACTATTTGGACCATCGTTGTAACACACGCTAGTAACATATATAATTAGGCCTTTTTAGAAAGAAAAAAACACTTTGTAAAATTGGTCAATAAAGGCAAATGCTACTTCAAGCCTTTAACCAACAATTTTGGGCGTATGAAAGATAATTATGATTGGTGCAATTTTTTGCTTTTATTTATAATTGAGGTTGAACGAAAAAAAAGGTTATATCTATACTATTTTGAAATTATACAAGGGAGTATTAGCACCCCGCAAAGTTATATCATCTTTTTTTTAAAAGTGCCATAATTGAAGAGGGATAAATATGTATTATCTCTATTTTAAACCACAAATTAACTTTTTGTAAAATGTTGAACATGAGAGTCCCACCCTCATCTAATGTAAGAGGGTTTTGGTTGTAATCTTTGTGTAGTTAACATTTAACAAGACCTTATCTTGGATAAGGGGATGTATCACAATGGGCCTGTCCATTGTCTTAAATATTTGGAAGAGGTTAGGCATTTTACACCCTGTGCACATGTGCTTTCTTTTTAGATTTTAATATACAAGGTGTAGGATCATATTACATTCTTAAATTTTGCACTCAACTAAAATATTAAATACATTCACATAAATCAAAATGAAAAAAGGCATATTAGTTTTGTTTTTTTTATACATTGATGTACTCCTTAAAACTCTGAAATATTAAGTATAATGATTGAAAGAATTGATTTGAAGTTAGCTTATAGCTTCATAAAGATGACTTCATAACAAGTGGAGTAGGCGCCGTTTGTAACATAGAGAAGTGTCTCATATATTTTTATGCTAGAAAATAACGATCGAGTTTTTTTCAAAGAGTCGATAGATAAACTTAGGTAATTTTTTAAGACAAAACCAATAAGTCAAGTGACACATGGAGTGTTCCAAAAGAACATGTTGTGGGAATGGCCCTTATGTGCAATTATTAGGGACCCATAACACCAAACGTCTGTTAAAACTTCATACATGTAATGGAACACATGACTTTAAAATTATTTTTGTAAAAAAAAAAAGGAAGGGTCTTATGGTTAGTATTTCATAATTTGAACAATAAATATAAGTTGGCGTCGAATTCGTTGGTTCGCTCACCTAGAAGGTTGAGTGTGGGTATCACTCATGACTCGTTTTGAATCGTGACAAACTTGATAAATCTTGACTTCTTTTTTAATGCCCTAATAATGTTATGTGTCTACTAAAATTTGTGCCATTGTATTGCAGGCCATTGAATTTGCAACACACAATATTGAAACAACTTTTGCCTTTTGAAAAATACATATCTCATCAACTTTCTTGAAAATTCTTCCACAATTTTCCATCATTTTGTCATGTCATAGAAATAAAATGATTCAGTTAGAAAAACAATAGATTGAAGAAGTTAAGTTATAGTACTATATACTATAAACAGGCTGAATTTTACTTGTTTGGGGTTGTTCATCGTTTGGTTTTGGTCGGTTTATGGTTAAAGAAATAGCACAGTGTGATTAGCTCTATATAATGAAACTAATAAATATGTTTTATCGTAGAGTTTCACTAGTCATGTTAATTTTGCTTGTGATACGACGAAAGGTCAAATCACTTTTAATTTTTCTTTCAAAATTTAATAGCATGATGAAAAGTTCTTTTCGTCTCATATCTTCTTTTTATCTTTTAAGAAAACAAAAAAGAAAAAAGCAGAATTCTCATAATCGTATGATTTACCAATTTTTTTATTTATTTTTTTCTAACATAAATAGCGACGTCACCAATTTTTCTCTCTTTTTAAGCGTGTTGAATAATAAGTGGTATCTGTTAAAGCAAAAAGTCTCACATTGTTGTGGTTAATGAGATGGTGGATTCCTTATAAGGTTCGGACAATCCTCATTTCTTTCAGCTAGCTTTTGGGGTATGTATTAGACCCAAGAAACAAGTAGATAAAAGAAGAAGAAAAATCCAAATTAGAAGTTAAATAAAAAGTCAAATTTGGCTCAATTCCTTGAAAGAAGTATTTGACAGATTCATTTAATGTAATATACTTAAGCCCACAGATTTTGTAAATTCCACCTGATTGAATTCCAGAAGAAATAGCAACCTCATTAATTAAAACAACTATAGGATTAATTAACGCTTTCAACATCAAAGAACAAACAATTGCTGTATTTGTGTCCTTGCTTTGTCTCTAACAATTTATATATATATTATGGCCAAAATAATTAACTTATGAAAGAGATGTTTTCCCACAAGTTTCTAAGTGCATGAACCTTACCTCATATTTATATCATTACTAGTGATGAAATAATCATCATGTGTACGGATCCAATATTTACTTATTTGAATTAGTATTAATTAATTTTTTAAAATTAAAATAAGTTATATATATTTATGAAATAGTAAATTATCATATTAAGTGGAAAATCATTATATGATATATATTACTATTGATAAATTTTTAAATACTGTTGATTAAATGATTTTAAATTTTCGATCTAAAATAAATTATATATATTTGTTTGGTTAAGAAAATTTGATATAATAGAGGCCACTAAAATGTCCATAATTGAAGTATACTTCTTCATCGATTGTCGATTTATCAGTCAAAGTAATTATAAAATTTACACAAATACCAATAACGTTTCATATTTACATGAAGTTAATTTTTGGTTTAAAATATCCCATAAATTGTGATATGATCAAATTATTGAAAAAAATTTATTATGAAATAACCACAACCAACAAAAGGTCTGTGGATAAGTGGACCATTTGTCAACTAATCCTAAAATAGAAATAACAAAAAAGTAAAATAATATTTATAATAACAAAAATAATACAATATTTTAAAACATAAAAAATAAATTAAACATACTCCGGAGAATGATTTTAATATTATTTTATTCAAAATTTCTAATAGTAAAAAAGTAACAGTAATAAAAACAGAAATATATACTTTATTAAATTGTGAGGTATATTCTATATCAACTGAAATGACAAAATATTATTAGGGTAATGAAACTTTATCAAAACATTTCTTTTGTGTAATGATATGTACTTTGCTTTAAATAAAAATCTCAGAAGCGATGATGATGCAATCCATTTTTTGTACTTTCTTTTGAAAGTTCTAATTTTTTAAAAATGCAACAATTCAAAAAGATATTTTTAAATAAAATTAAAAAAGCACAACATTAGTACATGGGAAAAATCAATCAAAATTAATTCACCAAACTATAAAATACAACTATAATTACAATAACATACCCATCTTAATCCCACAAACTAATAATTAAATAACATCAAATGCACATATTTGTCTTGCATATAAAAGTAGTAACAAGCAATGCTAATGTAATAGCTTAGCATGTTTATAAATAAAATCTGGTTTAACCAAAATAAAATAAAATAATTTATCTTATATATTTTATATTTGTTCAATTTAATTTATTGTGTAAATATAATTTCTCTCTCTTGTTACTTGTAACATATTCTTACTTTAAAGCAGACAAATAAGTAATAACCAACTTATATATGTGTCAAAAAAATTAATGAAGTCTCATCATCTTTAGTTGGTTGTGACTCTCTCATACTCCCTCTTTGTTGTGTTGTGTGACATCATTTTCTTTTTAGTTTCTCTTTAAGAAAAATGTCATCTTATTATAATTAAAAATAATTTAATTTTACCCTTAAGTAATGAATCTTAGCCACACAAATATCTAAGAATTGTTTTAGATCATAAATTTCAAAAAAAATTCTTTTTGTTAACATCACATAAGTTCTAAATTTGAAAGAAATTCAATGTACTACTCTTATGTCAAATTTCAACATAACGTACATGAAATGTGATTTAAAAGAAAAGAAAAATGTAAAAATTTATAACCTTATTTAACAAAGAATTTCCTTCAATTTAAAAATTAGAATGTTAACAAAATTATGCTAATGAAAAAAATAAACATAAAATAAATAAATAAAATAGATAATACGAGAAATCGCATGAAATAACAAGAAGTAAAAATTGAGAATGAGAAGAAAATGAAATATAAAATAAAAAAATATATTATAGAATAATAAAAATAAAAAAGATTTTAAACTAATAGAACTAAAAAAAAATTAAAAAAAAAATTAATTTTTTTTTTTTTTTAAGTAATCAGCTTGTAAGTACGCCATGTAATTCCCAACAATTCACAATCTCACCCTGAGAATTGAAGAGTGTAACTACCTTGTCAATTACATCAACTCACTAAACCAAATAATTACATTAATCAACCAAACATGTCAGACATTATAATTATACTCAATTATGTCAAATCCTATTATCAAAGTGGCTTTCCAAACAATCCCTTGCGCTTGATTTGAAAAGTCACCTGATAAATTAAATTTATAATAACTGGAATAATAATTATCTGCCTGCTTAAAACAGAGCTTGACAAGAATTTTTTCATCTAGACTCTATAACACTTTGAGTATTTTAGGCTTTATAAGACGATTTCAACAATCTTGTGACCGATTCTAAAATATTCTTATATTTCTAAGATAATTTCAGAGCAGTTACCTCTTTTAAGAGGATAATTTGAGCAATTATCTCAAATCAGAGAAAGAGTATGTTTTATAAATTTAAGCAAGAGTATATATTATTGGGAGTAGTATTGAGCATTGATATGGGGGAGAGTTCATACAACTCACAGTCCCATAAACCATATCTTGCAAACATGAGTATATGATCATACTTTTTAGATGAATCTTTATTGCTTAGTGGATCCACTTAGTTGAGAGGTTTTATATCCCAGCACGATATAAGACAGTTCTAATAGCGTGGACAAGACGTTGTATCATCACGTAGCTCATAGTGATGGTTGTCGGTTAGAGAATCTCCCAATAGAGGTAAAGTTTATTTAATATATCACTTATTATGTTGAGTTTAGAGATGAGTAAATATTTTGTAAAGCTTTAAATGATTTAATTCCTTTATTTCTTTATATCCAACTTGAGTATATCTTATCTATTGCAGTCCTTTCATTCAGTTATTTCGCTTCGATTATATTACATACTCGTATATTCAATGTACTGATATCATTCGACCTGCATCTTTTTATGATGCAAATACAAGTGTTCAGGATCATCAAAAAGGTGCTTCGTTGAGATCACTCTACACTCCAGTTAGCTTTTGGTGAGCCTCCTTGCATTCCGGAGGACTTCACTTTTACTTTCTAGATAGTAGTTTTGAGATGTTGTGGGTCTTGTCCCGACATATTTCTTTAATAGTAGAAGTTTCATAAATAGATAGACTCGAGGTATCTCTCAGTATTTACTCTCTTTGAGTTGTTTTACAAACTATAAGTATTGTTATTGAGTATTTTCCAGATTTTATGAGATGAGTATTTGAATTTAACAAATTTAATTCTTTTTTGAGCCTATCATAACCCTTGACCTATTCATTCCTTCTTAGACTCGTCTAGCGGTCTTTTTCATCAGTCTTCCACTAAATAGTCAGTCAGGCCAAGAGTTTACTTGGGGACCAACAATGGTTCTCGAATGCCGGCCACGTCTAAGGTGTAGGCTCAATGCATGACACTATGAGAATGAGCTTGTTCTAAAAAACACTCATAAAAATGGGATAACACAAGGCCGTAATGTGCTGACTAAAAAAAATTTATGTCAACACCTTGATTATTGTGTGTAAGCAGTGATACTGTATTTCCCTTAAGCAGTCAATTTTATTTCCCTTAAGCAGTCATAGTTCAAGTCTGAAACATTACTGACTCTGGAGTAAAGAATATTGTTTTACTAGTGAAGGTTTAATGTAGAGTACACCTTCATTATGCATAATAGTCTACCTTCAACTAAATTGTGATACACTCTCTTATTTTAATATTGAAATGAGTGGGGGAATGTTGATGTATATGCATTTTATTATTAAAATAAAATATTAAGTGTATATATTAGTGGATGTAAATTGGTAGAAGATGACTATTGATTCTTGTAACTTATATGGCCATTAGTTCTTGTAACTCTCATGGTCATCAATTTCTTGTAACTCATATGACCATTAGTTTCTTGTAACTTATGTAACATCTATCTACCCACATTACTACCCATCATTCTACCTATTGATTATATGGAAGACTTTTTCACCTATAAATAGTGGTGTTTCTTCCTTTGTGAAGTATCCTAAGAAAGATGAGAAGTGTGAAATAATATTGTAGTGTGTAGTAGTGAAAGAGAGAATTGAGACAAGAAAAATATTATAAGTCTTCAACTATATTCACTATACAAAAGAGAATAATTATATGTTGAAAGAAGGTGTTCTTTTCGTGGAGCTTTGGAATCTTCAACTAAATCCGGAGTTGCTTGAGTTGTACGACGTTATTGGGCTGTTGTATCCTAGAGAAGACAAGTCAAGAGTGATACTGCTGGATCAGTGTAGATTATGCCGCAGTGAGGTCGAATCTCCTTAAAGAGAGCGAGATATTCGCATCTCAGCCTAAAGATTTGTTTATTTATTTTTGTTATTTTATTTTTCAGCTGTAATTTATTGTATTTGTGATATATTACACCAACACTAATTATGATATATCACTAAATTATTCTACAATTTCTATCAAAATGAGAAGTTATTTAATTGCCTTTAAAAATTACCTATAAATTTTAACCGATATTCATTAATTAGTCCATTAATTAATTAAATCAAACTTAATCACGTAAGACATATCTTACACATTTTGTACAATTTTTTTTTTTAATAAAAAAAATGGGGTAGGGGAATGAGAAGTGGAAAGAAAATTATAATGTGGGGAATCGAGCTCGTATCACCAAAGTGAAGTTTAGGTAATCAACCAACTAAACTACTAAGATTTTTATCTCCTGGGATGGTTTGGTTGCTGGTTAGGAAGAAAATTATCAACTAGTTAATAGGAAAAAGAACTTGATATACCCCTCAACTTTGCGATTTAGAGTTGATATACCCCTCGTTATAAAATTGGCTCACATATGTTCTACCATTACACAAATGACTATAATATACTATTTTAATCTAACATAAGTGAAAAAAAATAAATTTTATTTTTATCTGTTTATTTATTTTGGGAGTTTATTATTTTTATGATCAAAATTATTTTTCACTCATTTTCTCGTAAAATTTATCATAGATGCGCCATTATTTTTTTTAAAACATAAATTACAATATAGCGAGATAAAACTTGTTTTTATTTTTTTCTTACTTTTTTCTCGTTTTTCATCTATACTTCTTTCTTTTTATTTTTCATATTTTTACACTAAAAGATAAAATAAAAAAATGAAATAACAATAAGAAACTCAAATAATTATAAGTAAATAGACATTACAAGAGTGATATTTAAAGCTCACATTAGCCGTTGAATTAAAGAAGTAAAAAAATAAAAAATATGTGTGAGAAGGATCAAACATACCTCTAAACTTTGCTACAATAATCTATATCCACATGATTTAAAAAAAATTATTTTAGAGTTAATTTGTTTTCATTTTCGTTAAATGAAAAAGATATATGTAAGCCATTTTTGTAACAGTAAAAATATGTAAACCACTTTTATAACAATAAAAATATATATGAACTATTTTTATAATGATGGTATATCAATCCAGTTTTCCTAATAGATGTTAGGTTTGGTAACTTTTAGCTGCTTCGTATAAAATTTAACATATCAAATAGGGTATTTGATAATGTTACATAGTTAAAGAAAAAGTTAGAATAAATTTATGTTTATTTAGTTATAAAAAATAAAATAATCAATGTAAAATATTAAATGCTCTTTTACTTGTAGTTACAAAGCTCTAATCGGGGGTGTCAATGAGATGATTCGATCGGTTATTTTTAAAAAAATATACCATTTCATTTTACTGGGTATTTTATAATATATATTAAAATTAAACTTTTTAAAATTATCCCAATTATATCAGTTTCTCTTTGATATCGGTAATTCCTAAATACACAAATCATGCAAATGTGAAATTGTTATGATTGAATATTTAATAATTTTATTTTAAAAAAACCCCTAAAATTACATGATGCAAATTATCTTCAAAAAAGTTAAATTCATTGAAAAGAATCCACCCATATAGCATGAAATAGCGCAAAATGGGGGAAAATAGAGTAATACGAGTGGTACCATTTAATTGTAATTAAAGTTTTACTCATTAGTGGGTATGTTTATTTTAGGTGCAATATTTATTAGGAGTATAAATAGAAAAGTGTTAGAAAATATTCTTAAATTTGACATAAATTATTGATTTTTATTTTTAAATTATTGATAGTTTTACAAAAAATACTCTTCTACCTGTTTAACTAAACTTACATATATATAACTCTAACATGACATAGCAAGTCATTTCAAATTCTTGTAGAAACATAAGACTCTTAAGAAAAATCGTAGAGAAATATTGAAAACATCGCTATATTTGACGAGAATTAGATATATCTCACTCATGTTGCAAGATCAAGAAAGTAAATAAATTTAATTAGCCAACTAAAGAGATATTTTCAAAGCAATCAATAATTTAAAAAAACTAACCTAATATTTCACGCCAAATTTAAGAGTATTTTCAATTAACTATAAAAGAAAGTTTGGTGCCTCTATATCTCAAACGGCGAAATTTCAGCTTCACCTTCACTTTGCCCGGTTTCCATGGGCCCTGTACGTCCGCCGGCCAACAGTATGTCTGCGATACTGTTCCGTATGAATTTTATTCACGCGCCTCCGGTAGCGCGTGCATTTTCCTCCATTGGCACGTGGGCTATTACATTCAACCCTCTCTAGATCGATACGTCAAAATATATATTATTCCCCGGTATCTATGTAGACGGAGAGAGAAAGATAGCAATAGATTTTGAAAGAATAAAATAAAATAATAATAATGGAGTCTAATAGATGGAAAAAATG
>JAJONR010004537.1:0-56780 GCA_029582245.1 Solanum etuberosum | reverse complement strand
ATTGTAAGAAAGAGTTAGTTTGTGATGTTCATAGATTGACCCGATTGGGTGTTCACTTGGTTGGTTCTAATGAAGGTGGTGTGATTGTTCAAAATGGTTCGGGATTGTCTCTTGTATCAGATGTGAAGGATAAGCAAGATCTTGATCCAGTTATGGTTAATTTGAAGAAGTCAATTTCTAAAAAAGCCATTGAGACTTTCTCCCAAGGGCGAGATGATGTTCTTTGATACCAAGGTCGATTATGTATTTTGAATATTGATGAGTTGAGAAATCTGATTTTCATGGAAGCTCACAATTCTCGGTATTCTATTCACCTGGGGGCCACCAATATGTACCATAATTTGTGGGAGGTCTATAGGTGGAATGGGATGAAGAGGGATATCACAGAGTTTGTGGCTAGATGTCCTAATTGTCAACAAGTGAAAGTTGAGAATCAGAAACCGACTAGTTTGACTCAAGCAATTTGCATTCATACTTGGAAGTAAGAAGATTTGAATATGGACTTCATTATGGGTTTACCTTGTACTCATCATCAGTTTGATTCGATTTGGTTCATTGTGGACAAAATGACTAAGTCGACTAATGTTCATCCCGTGAAGACTTCATTTTTAGCCGAATATTATGCCAAGCTTTATATTTAGGGAATGGTAAGGTTGCATGGAGTGACTTTGTCTATTATCTCTGATCGTGGTACTTGGTTTACATCTCAACTTTGGAGGTCTTTCAAAAAGGGTCTTGGTAGTCAGGTGAAGCTTAACACGACTTTTCATCCTCAGACCAATGGATAAGCCTAGCATACTATTCAGAACTAGGAAGATATTGTGAGAGCTTGTGTGATTGAATTAAAGGGTAATTGGGATGATCATTTGCCTTTGATGGAGTTTACTTATAATAATAGTTATCATTTATGTATACAAATGGATTCATTTGAGGCTCTCTATGGTAAGAGTTGTAAATCTCGTATTTGTTAGTTTGAAGTTGGTGAGGTCGCTTTGATAGGGCCCAAGTTAGTGATGAGGCTATGAAAAAGGTTTGACTCATTCGAGAAAGATTGAAAATAGCTCAAAGTCGACAAAAGTCTTATGACAATATTAGAATAATAGAGCTTGAATTTGATGTTATTGATTTGGTTTACTTGAAAATATCGCCCATGAAGAGTGTGATGAGATTTGGAAAGAAAAAAAAGCTTAGTCCTCGTTATGTGGGCCCATATTAGATTTTGAGGCGTATTAGCAAAGTGGCCTATGAATTGGACTTACCTATCGATTTGGCATAGATACATCTAATATTTCATGTCTTCTTATTGAGAAATTGTATTGGAGATCTGACATCTATAGTGTCACTAGAAAGTTTGGGTGTTAAAAGAGAGTCTTTCTTATGAAGATGTTCTGGTTGAGATTTTAGATCGTCATGTTTGGAAGTTGAGAAATAAGGAAGTTGCATCCGTGAAAGTTCTTTGGAGGAATTAACTATCGAGGGTGCTACTTGGGAGGCCGAAGCCGATATGATGCCCATCGTCTCTTTCCCTCCGCTCATATTCTAGCTTGAGATATTGAGTTCCTCATGGTTCATTCTTTCAGATTCATGTATTATAGTCATTCTCATATTTCTATATGCATTCATGTTCATGAAAACTTGATTTTGAGTTATGATTTACCTTGGAGTGATTTCTCCTTTTAAATGTATTTTGATGTGATTGCATTCATGTTGGGTTATTAGATCTCTCCCCGTACTATATTCATGCTAGCTTGAGTCCCATTCGAGGATGAATGTTTCCAAGGGGGAGATAGTGTAACACCTTGCAGGAAAGTGCACTGCTATATGCTCTACGGAATCCACCTACGGACCATAGGAAGTTCTATAGGTCGTAGAAAGGCAGTCGTAGGACTCAGTTTGAGTTTTTGAAAATGTCAAGTTTGTGATAATACTCTACGGATAAACAGGATGTAGTGTGGTTTAGTTGACGGATCATAGAAAGTGAATCTTAGAAGTGTTTTGGGACTTAAAAGGATTTTTGGTTATACAAGTGCTACAGATAGGTGTCTTAGAGTCATAGAGTATTTGACAACTCGTAGAAGAAAGTCATGGAAATTTTCCAAGGATTATGGTTCTAGTAGTTGGTTCTACGGTTGACCAGTATGGTCCGTATAAACTCTTACGAACTGTAGGTCCAACCCATAGGTCTTCCGACAGGTTTTTATTAAGGGTATTTTGGTCTTTTCCTACCCGATTAACCCCTAAACTGCATCATTTTATCCCTATAACTACCCCTATAACCATTTTACCCTTTAGAAGAATACTCATTCCCTCCCATCCACTCAAAATCAGAAAATCTCTCAAGGATTTATTCTCCAAATTCTCTCACGAGCTCCAAGGTGAAGAACTAGGGTTTCAAGGGCTTTAAGGTTTCTTCTTCCATTACTTTTGGTCTTTGATTGCTAAGGTATCTGAGATTTCACTAATGGATACCTTTCATCCATTGGGCTCCAAATGAAAACTCAAATCTCTGATTTAGTTTCACCTAATTCTCTTAGGGCTTCATGTGATTCTCCTAAAAATCAATTTATTGTAATTCAATTACTTATATTCAATCTTATTATGCATGATTTATAACTATTTTATGGATATGAAATATGCTTATAAAATTATGAATTATGATTATGAATCTATGCATGTTTTATGAAAAAAAATTATTTATGACTAAAGGATGCTATTAAGATAATGTGTCAATGATTTGTGAAAGGTTTTCTAACATATGAAATATATTATGATTTAGATTCTTAGAGAGGAAGTGTCTTATTAACAATATTATGAAATCATGATTTTTAAAGGAACTACTCTTGAACTCATGATTAGATTGGTAGTCTTAATTGTTGCCTTTTCAAGTTCTTTGACAATGATAAAATTATGACTTTGTCTATTCCGTCGGAATTTTACTTAGCACCGATAGAACTTTGAAATAGAGGCTCTCCCATTAGTACATGTCGGGTCTCTAGAAGCAATCTGCTTGTCCCTAACTATGTGCCCCCGTAGGATTGTCCTAAATGACCTAGCTAGTGGATCCACCTTAGCAATAATGAATGATACAGAGCTCTACCTTGGCGAGTAGACTCTCATTTTTTGATGTGAGAGTTATACCGGATTCCATATTATAGTTCACATGGTCTTATTGTCGGTTAACGGTAAATATCCCACAAATGAACTATCTTTTCTTCAAAAGTTTTTTCAATGTTTTTCTATGCTTTTCAATATGGGTTGACCTTGTTATGAATTATGATTTCTCTTTAAAGGCTTTTACTAAGTTTTGCTTGGTCACACATATCATGTTTAAAGTTCATTATACTATCATGCCTTTATTTTTATTTTTATGCATTTCCTTATGCTTAGTGCATTCATATTACTAATCCATATTTGTGTCTATATTGTCTCATAATATAGGATCCGACGCTCTTCCATCTAGACGTACTTAGGTGGATTTCTCTGCTATCGTACTTGGATTGGTGAGTCCTCATGCTTCGAGGGAAAGACCATGGACTACTTTATTGCTTTTGATGTCTTTTCAGTTTTAAGAATTGATTCGTGACTTAGGGGTTTGTCCTAGTCACATCTTTGATAGTAGAGGGCTTATGTCAGACTTAGTAGTTTTTTGCATATTTTCTTATCTACTCTTTTAATATCTTTTATGTAGTCTTATGATTTGAGACTTATATTGATTATATGTCTTGAATTGTATTTCATTACGTCATGCTTATATCAAGTTTCTTGCTTAGGATCTCTCGAGGTCTTATTTGACATGTCATGTCTAGGGTGTAAAGGGTCATTACACCTCATATTTGATCGATAAATTACATGAAAATTGTACAACTATAGTCTGGACATGGTTGAAATCACAATGTTTTCATGAATGATCTCTCTACTACTCACCTCGACATAGTCACTGCCACACTTCTCCTATTACTACCATCAAAAATATCTTATATAATTATTATATTATAGAGAGAAATATCTCAATTTTCATATTTTGAATAAAGGTAACTCTATCTTCATTTCATGTGAGCTCATGAAAGTATTATAATAAAATGATGATCAGATTACCAAATTGTTATGCTTAGCACAAAAATAAGTATTAAAGATGTTTGGTGGGATAACAAAATTAGAATATCATGTAAATGAAAAAAATGCATTTGTTGTAATCATGTTATTTTTTAGGAAAAACTACTTATTTAGACATACAATCATATCATATCTACTATTTCAATTTATACTTTTAAATAATTACTTATTATCCCACTTTTTATTAATTATGTACAAATTTGAAGTCAGATATATTGAGATATATCACTCCTTAAAAATAGCCTAAAATAGAGTCTAACCCACTTAATTATCCCCTAATTTACTCCTTCACTCCAAATTAGACTACTCTCTCTCCTAGTTCATCCCCTCCCACGTATTCTTTCCTTCCCCTCTTACGTATTCTTATAGTAGTAACAACCATGGCCGGAGAGTAGCCCAAGCAACAAGGCCGATCAGGGTTCCGGTTTGTCAACGCCATGATCATCAGAACGTCCCCTCTCTAGTTTGGATGAGTGAAGGTTCAATCCATCAATGGAATTCCCCTCACCTGAGACAACAGTCTCTAGCTAAAGAGGAGAGAGAGATGTCAGGAAAAGAGGAGAGACAATGGTCAAAATATGTATCTCATAAATTATACATATGTATCTAATTAAGAGTTTATGTATCTGATGAAGTGTACATGTATCTGAGTTAAGATTATATGTATTTATGAGAAAATATTTTTGATGCTTGAATAAAAATGGAAGAAATTTGAAATTTTTGAATTTTGTGACATCCTAGGACTTTTCTAAACCTTGTGCTTTGAATACCAAGTTTTTCACACCCAAATTATACCCTAGGTGTAACATGACATATAGAATCTCAAAAGTCCTACACAAGCCACTTAGCATATATCATATAAGATAATAGAAATAAAGATTTCAAAAGTCATATCTCATATCCTAAAAGAGTTTGACAAAGCGGAAGTCTAACATAGTTTCAACAAGCTATCTATTACATCAAAGGAAGTGGTTGGGATGTAACCCATACACCACATACAAATGTCTGAAAACTAAAATAAGAAAAGCAATAAAAGTATCCTGGTCCTCGGAACATGAGGACTCACCAATCTTTGAATGCCAAGAGATAGATCAACTAGCCACAAGTGTGAGAGGTAGGAGCCCCAGACCCTACATTAGTGAAACAATGTAGGAACAAGTATGTATTAGTACATGGAATGTACTAAGTATGATAACAATCTTGAAAATTTATGAAATCATGCTAAAAAGGACTTTTTATGACAAGCAATGACCAAGCTAAATCATAAGACAAAAGGTTAGAAAACACAAGTCATAATCATAGTCAATGCAAGCTTACCATATTTAAGATAAGAGACCATAAGAAAGCTTTGAAGAAAACATATTCATTTTGTGGGATATTATCTTTAACGATAATAAGACTATGAGAGCTATATCATGGAATTCGATATATCCCTCATACCAAAAGAAGGGGATTCTACTTGCCAAGGTAGCATCCAAACACATCATCTTTTGCTAAAGTAGATCCACTAGCTAGGTCATTTAATACAATTCTGCGGGGGCACGTAGTTAGGGACTAGAGGTTGCTACTAGAGACTACCCTATTCGAGCCTCCAACTCAAGCCCTCTCGGTGCTAAGTCAAAATCTCAATGGAGTAGATAAAAGCCAAATATCATTATAACATAGGAAACACAATGATCAATACGAATCCACATCTTTAAAATCAAACATAAAATAGCTACTTAAAACACAATTCAACATAGGTGAGAAAACCTTTCACCAATGTGAATCCATATGTGAGAAATATCTTTCACAATCATGATCATATTGGTATGTGAGAAAACCTTTCACATTCATCATCTTTACATAATAGCTTTATAAGAATCATAGTCATTAACTTCATACTAGAAGTGACATACTACTAATGATATTAGTTTTAGAAACTTGGTCCATGATCATTGATGGTTTATCCAGATACCATACTAATCAAGACCTAATATAGGAAAATAATCAAAATCATTGATGACAAATCTAGATGTCATTCATGTCATGTGGCCAAGCTATATAGGAAAAATAGATACCTTCATATATAAGCTTACTTAAGTCATAAAAATTGTTTTCATAAAACATATTCATAGATTCATAACTTCATCATGTGTTCATAGTCAAAGCATCCTCAAATTCATTTATATCAATTTTATAAAAGAAAGCATATCTTTATAAAAATCATATTTCAAAGTTCATAGTCGAAAATCATGAATTAAGCATGGTTTCATATGAATTCAATTTAAAATCATGTAAATACTTTGCATTCATCCATAAGAAGATAGGAAATAATCAATTGAATCATAATTGAAAAGAACCCATGAAGATTGAATCAAACCCTAACTTTGAATTGAGAACTTAACTTGTAAAATTGGAAGATCTTGGGAACCTATGGAGGAAAGGACTCCGGTGGTGAATACTAACATACCTTAGTGATTACGACCCAATAACTACGGTGAATTGGAGATCTTGAAGTGAAACCCTAGCTTATTCTTCCTTAGCTTTAGAGAGAACTTTGGAGATGAACTTGGAGGAAAATTTATGATTTAAGAGAATGATTTAGAATGGGTAGTTTTAGAACTTAAATCACTTATATAGGGCTTAGAATAGGGGTTAAAATTACATAGCTTAGGTATTAAACACATAGGGAAAAACTAAAATAACCTTGACTTAAAAAGTTGACGGGTGACCTATATGGACCCTAAGCGGACCGTATAACTCTTCAATGGCTGTTTAGGGAGCCGTACAAATGACCTATATTCCTGGATGCCTTAAACGACCAGACCACTTCCCCTAAACAGCTAGTGAACCCTTTCACTGTCCGTTTAGGCTTCTGTGGAGGGTTCATGGTCAGTTTTAGGCCTGTGGACTTGCCTGTTAACCCATTTTAACCTTTTTCAATGTCCAAGGTATTACAATATCTCCCCTTTTAGAACATTTGTCCCCGAATGGAACTCAAACTAGCCTGAAGAGAGTAGGAGAGAAACTAACAACCCAACATGAATGCAAATTCATTAAATTGCACATAACCAAGAAGAAAATAAACTCCAAGTTAAAACATACTTTAAAATATCCTTTCATAAACACACATGCAAATCACACAAAAATGCACATCATCATGAAGCAAGCAATCAAGCTAAATAATATAAAAGAGAAATCAAATTTTCATGAGCATGCATGCATGAGGAAACATGAGAATCACTAATAACTCAAGAATCCTAAAGATTGAACATGAGGGGCTAATGCCTCAAGCTAGACCTGAATATAAGAGAAAGATATAGGGCTACTAAGACATCACATCGCCTTCGGCCTTTCACACACCAAGCCATAGCAAGGAACCCTTCCAACAATTTAAATGGTTCCACATACACCTACCATAAAGCACTCTCCCACTTGGGAGAAAACCTCTCTAGTCTTTTTGAATCCATCTCCCTCAACGCAAGCATAGCTCCAAAGTCTTAACAACCACATAACCATTCATACAAGTAAAAACTTAAGGAATTTCCAAAAAGATTTCAAGGTCGACTTAAAAAACAATAATCATACATGGGGTTGTACCATAGCCAATGAAACACCAATATCAAGCAATGCATAACCACAAGCTAATAGACCACAACTTACCAACCGTTGCATCTAGGGAACCCTCGTGATCTTGTCGAGTCTGAAGAGCATAGAACCTATTTTGCTTTGGATCACTCAAACCGGAACCACGAGGTTGAACTTGCCTAGTATCACTTCCCTTAGTAGTAAGCAATGTGCAATCTCTCATCTTGTGACCACTCTTTCCACACCCAAAGCATGCATTTGAACTGACTAGACACTCACCCTTATGGAATTTTCCACACCTCCTACACTCAGACACCTTTTTCTCACTAGTTACATTACCCTGAGAATGATATACCTCCACCAGACCTTGAGTATTAGAAATCACTATTATCCGTTCTTGCCTTTTTTGAATTCCTAGTCTTCTCCTTAAGTTTTTCTTCTTCGATTTATTGGGAAAGAACCATCAAATAGGAGACATTCCTCTTATTTACAAGCATGGGTGTTAGACATTCTTTGACCACCAAGTCGGAAGCACGGAACACAAACTTACTGATCCTTTCCCTTGGATCGACAACCATAGTTGGAACATATTTGGATAATTGTATGAATTTCATAGAACACTCTTTCACTCTCATATTTCTTTGATAAAGTTTAATGAACTCATGCACCTTTGTCTTCCTCATCTCAAGGAGAAAGAACCTATTAAGAAAATCAATCTTAAATTTCTTCTAATCAAGAGGATTTGTATCATTCACCCTCTTACTTTTCCATTATTCGAACCACACTTGAGCAACACCCTTGAGTTGATAAGCGTCTGATTTCGCCTTTTCCACCAGTGTAACTCCCATGATCACCAAAACATTATACACCTCATCAATGAAATCTTGAGGATCTTCCTCAACTTTATACCCATGACATTCCGGAGGATTCATCCTGGTAAAGTCCCTCACCCATGTTACCTATGTACCCACCCTTGGGTTCACAGGAGCCACAACCTCCCTATTATCTTGAGCCATCATAGCTTGGGCCAATGCATGAAATGCGGCTTGAAACGCCTCGTTAGTCACTTGTTCTGCCAAATGGTTGGCCCTAACTTGAGGAGCTTCTTGTTCCACATTCTAACCCGCATTCCTTCTAATGTATGTGTCACGAACCGAGATGACCCCCTAGTCGTAACACGGTGCTTATAATCACAAGTGTCTCTAAGCGAACCCTTGATACTATCATAGTCATGAGAAAATAAATATGAACATGTAAAAAAAAATGAAAACGACTGAGCAGAAGCATAATTATGTAATACTGGTTCAATATATTTTTGGACAAAGTTTTGTATACAACAACTGTAATATGAAAAGAATTTAAAATAGAATAGACTGAATACAACAACTCTTATTGACTGTCTATGAAGCCTCTACTAATACTTATTATAGTTAGTGGAACATGACCCCCACTTATCTTAATCAATACATGTGAATAGAAATAACCCACTAGAACTAAAAACTGACTTGAGTGCTTGAAGTAAGAGAAATTATTACATTCTAACTGGAAGTTGCGATCCAACCGACTAGGATCCTGAAAGCAAGAACCTGAATCTACATCACATTAGAAATGTAGGCACAAGAGGTATGTGAATCAGTACTTCGAATGTATTGATATGAGTTATGTATATGATAATTTGTAAATATTGACATGATGAATTTAAACATGGTATGCAAGACCAAGTAAAATGTGATAAAAGCCTTTATAAAGAAATCATAAATCATATATGGGGTCAATGCATACTTCAAACCATTTGAGAAGCTTTCATAAAACCTTTGAAGAAAACAGAGCCTTTTGTGGGATATTTACCATTAACCAACATAGACCATGTGAGCTATAACATGGAATCCAGTATTTGCCTCACACTGAAAAGGGGTTTCCTTACTTTGCAAGGTAAGAACCATAAATCTAAGCTAAAGTGGATCTAGTAGCTAATATCTATCTGAGACAATCATCCTATGGTGGGACATAGTTTATGGGACATGGGTAATCGCCGCTAGTCCACTCGGTGCTACGCATAAATCTTATGGAATAGTCATTCGTCATATTGTTATCATCATCCATGGAAAGGTACAATTAAGCAACTAACCCAAGCTAGAGTTCATTTAGAATAGCTCATTTAAAAATCATCATTCATACATATGTGAGAAAACCTTTCATAATCATGATTTCATAAGTATGTGAGAAAACCTTTCACAAATCACTGACAATTAGTTTAAATCATAAATTCATCTTCTCATAAAGCATGCATAAATCGTTTATCAAATTCATGATCATAGTTCATAAGTTCATAAACTTTTCTTCATAACAACTTCATAGTCAAAATCATGAATAATGCATGTGTTCATATGAATCAATTGGAAAATAATGCACTTGAAGTAAAATATACTTTTTTGAAACTATTTTAAAATAATGCACTTGAAATTAAAGATAATAATACTTTCTTGAAATACTTCTTGAAAATAATGTAATTAATACTAAATATACTTTCTTGAATTATTTCTAGAAAGACTTCTTTAAAATCTTGAATATATTTTATTCATGAAAATAATGCATATGAAATACTACGACAAGGTTTTTAAATAACTTTGATTGGAAAGGGATCTATGTGGTATAAGAGTATGAACCATAAATTAAATATCATTTATAACAGAAAGTATCGTAATTTTGATAATAAAAATCAAGAATCAATGATAAGAGATAAAGAGAATTCGAAATCATAGAATCTTGGGTAAAACCCTAACTTTAATCTTAAAAAACATACATTGTAGGAGTAGGGCGCGAGGAAGAACAAAGTTCCTCACTTTAATAATCTTACATACCTTAAACGATCCATGAATCTTGAAGAAGAACCCTAATTTGAAGAAGAACGATCAATAAATCCTTTCTTGAGATTCTTGAATTAGTTTCTTGAAAATCCTATGGTTAAAGGTTAAGATTTCTATTAATGATTCATGATTATAAGAGGACTTTGAATTGGAATGATTGAAAACTTTGGAGAAGAATTTACCTTGAAGAAGAATCTTGAAAAGGATTTGGAAGAACATTGCTTGAAGAAGAATCTTGAAAAACATTTGAAAGAATCTTGCTTGGAAGTCTTATGCTTTGATCTTCCTTAGAATTTTGTATTAGGGTTTGAGAGAGGACAAGAAGGAATTAAAAAAATGTAAATAGGATTGTTTAGGGCTTTATCGGAGTTAAGAAATCCATTTTAAAGATTTTTCTAGTTGTATAAGGATAAAAAAATTACCTTATTTAGAAATTTCTCGTGGCAAAACGGAACTTCACTACATTATTTAGTAAAATGATTATAACTCTCTATTCCAAACTCGGAATGACGTAAACTTTGTGGCGTTGGAAATAATATTCAAAGACCTTTAATTTGATAGGTTATGACTCACGTTACTCTTCATATTCTAAGAGATATGGTCATTTGAAGTTGACCAAAGTAAAATCTTACATGGAAGCTTAACTGATAAGGGAACTTTCAACTCAACTTTATGTTAGAGGATTATTACTACCTTAATTAATCTCCAAATATCCTCCCACACTAAATAATTAAATTAAACACCTATGCACAATTAATAATCACCCTTACAACCATATACACTTATTAAGAATGGTCCAGATCTTAGCTTAGAGATTTTTGGGGTATTACAGTATGCTCTTCGAGGGGTCATATCCTATAAAGCATCTGATAAGGATTAGGAGAGAGACATATAGAGTTACACTCTATCACACGACTTTAGAATGATGAAATAAGTGAAATTTTCTATTTCATAAATGTGGTGTGCTTCACCCTCATGAACAAGACTCTACTTGACGTGGCTTGTGAGACATCCTAGGACCTTTCTAAATCTTGTGCTTTGAGTACCAATTTTTTTCACGACCCAAATTATACCCTAGGTGTAATATGGTGTATAGAACCCCGAAAGGCCCTAAAAAATCCACTTAGCATATATCATACAAGATAATAGAAATAAAGATTTCAAAAGTCACATCTCATATCCTAAAAGAGTTTGACAAAGTGGAAGTCTAACATTGTCTCAACAAGTCATCTATTACATCAAAGGAAGTTGTTGGGACGTAACCCATACACCAGATACAAATTTCTGAAAACTAAAATAAAGAAAGCAATAAAAGTATCTCGGTCCTCAGAACATGAGGACTCACTAATCATTGAATGTGGAGAGAGAGATCAACTAGCCACAAGTGTGAGAGGTAGGAGGGTTGGACCGTGCATTAGTGAAACAATGTAGGAATAAGTATGTATTAGTACATGGAATGTACAAAGTATGATATCAATTCATAAAAATGATGAAATCAAGCTAAAAAGGACTTTTCATGACAAGCAATGACCAATATAAATCATACGATAAAGGTTATAAAACATAAGTCATAATCATAGTCAATGCAAGCTTAACATACTTAAAATGAGAGACATACGAAAGCTTTGAAGAAACCATATTCATTTTGTTAGATATTAGCTTTAACCAACAATAAAACCATGAGAGCTATATCATGGAATGTAACACCTCGGAATCTAGTAGGCTAAGCTAAGGTTAAGTGAGAGAGCAAGAGCCAAGGAAGGGAAGCTTGAGTAAGTCTTCACCAACACTGCCTCACCTTTCACGGCCACCATGATGCCTCGTGGTGGGGACCATGGGCCGTGGTGTTGCTCGTGGTAGGCTAGGCAATAGCTAGGCTACAATGCCCAAAACAGGACCCTCCCTACGAGCCACTAGACGGCTCGTGAAGGCCACCATGGGCCGTGGGAGGGGTCGTGGTGATCAGATAGAATTTTAGGGGTTAAGAGGTGGTGGACAAGCCACTGTTCAAGGGACCACTGTAGCCACCACGGTTCGTGAGGGCCACCACGTCTCGTGAAGCCAGGCGTGGTGGTGGTTCGACAGTTTCAGTTCAGGGGTTTTTGGGTCTTTTTCAGTTTTAAGTAAATCAAAGCTATGTCCTTTTACCCAAGCCTAGGACCCCTATATAAGTAATTTTAACCCCAAAACTCACCCATTCAAGTCATTATTTCCAAAATCCAAAAGAAAATCAAAGTTCTTCCTCCCCAAAATATTTCTCTCTCTAGAAACTTAAAGAAGAAGAAATGATTCAAGCTAGTATCAAGGTCAAGCCTCAATTCCTCCACTAAAGTTAAGCATTGAGCTTTGAGGTATGATAGTTTTCATCCATGGATTCCTTCCATTCATGGAGTTCCCAAATTCCTCTATTTCAAGAATTAGAATTCTCTAATTGAGTTAGGGTTTTCTTCAATTATCATCGGTTCTCATCAATGTTGATTTAAATGATTGAATTATGACCTATTATGCATGAATTAATGAAATATAATGATTTCCCCCATGAACCCATGTAACCCCCATGTTTTCATGTGATGAACCTTGTGATGTGAGATTTTGATCTTCAAGGAAGATTTTTATGAAATTAAGCATGTATTGCAATCTTTACATGAATTTATGATGAAATCCATATCTAACCCATGTTTTCTAAGTATTGATGATTGGAAGTGGGTTACAACCTCAAAAAGTAAATTATGGACTTATGTATTTTCTTATGAAATCTATGCAAATGTTTTAAGGGTGCTTTGAGAGTAAAGTACCAATGATGATGTTGTTGTTGTGTTTTTGAAAGGACATTCTCATAAACACATAACTAGCATGATGTGAAAGGTTTTCTCACTTAGAAAGGATTCTTAGGTTGAAAGGCTTTCTCACCTAATTGAATCAAAGATTTAGGAGCTATCTTAATGAAACTAGTTTGGATTTGTTGTCCAAGGGCACCTTTCCATGAATAATGAGGTCAAGTAAGAAATGACTATTCTGTGAGATTAATGCTTAGCACCGAGAGGATATTGATAATGAGATGGAAGCTCTCCTGAGTAGAGGCCAGGTTTCTAGTAGCAATCTCTTTATCCCTTAACTATGTGCCCCAATAGGTTGGTTAGCTAGTAGATCCACTTAAGGTAGAAGTTCATGGTTCTACCTTGGAAAGTAGGACAACCCTTTTC
This sequence comes from Solanum etuberosum, assembly GCA_029582245.1. Classification (NCBI taxonomy): domain Eukaryota; kingdom Viridiplantae; phylum Streptophyta; class Magnoliopsida; order Solanales; family Solanaceae; genus Solanum; species Solanum etuberosum. Next base: position 43,027 of record JAJONR010004537.1, on the reverse strand, counting down.
GGTGTGGGAGACACCGGGGGATCATGTTATACTCACATGGTCTCTATGTAGGTTAAGGCTAATTCTCCACATTAATAATGAACTAAGGTTACTTCAAGAAGTATCACATATGACTTCAAAGTATTAAAGATGATGTTAGCCTGCATTGACCACGATTTTATGACTTATGTTTTCTAACTCTTTTATATCATGTTTTAGCTGGGTCAATTGCATGTCATGAAATGAAATGTCCCTTGTAGCATGTTTTAAATGTTTTATGCATGGCTATCATACTTGGTACATTGTTTTGTATTAACACATACTCTTGCCTGCATTTCCCCAAATGTAGGGTCCGACATTCAGGGTCATCAGTTTTTTGGCTAGAGGTTGACTTGAGATATTCCGAGCTTCGGTGAGTCCTCATACTCCGAGGATAGACTTTCATTATTGCAGTTCGTTTTGTTGTATTTCACTTTTGGACATGATGTATGGGCTAGGACCAACTTCATTTTATTGTATTAGATGGCTATGATGAGACAAGTGTATTAGATATCCTCTTTACTTTTATAAAATGTTTTGGACTTGGACTATTGTTTTACTCTTATTGTTCTATTTCTTATGTTATGAGAGATAAGTGGCTTGTATGGAGTCCTTCGGGGTTCTATACGCCATGTTACATCTAGAGGGTACCCCTGTGTCGTGACAAACTTGGTAATCATAGCACAAGGTTTAGAATGGTCTTAGGATGTCTCATAAGCCACGTCTAGTAGAGTCTTGTTCATGACTGTGAAATGCGTCACATTTATGAATGAGAGGCTACAAGATGTTAGGAAACTCCACTTCTTTCATTACGCTTAAGTCGTGCAATAGAGTTTAACTCTATAAGGTCTCTCTCCTAATCCTTACCCTATGTTCTTCAGGATATGGCTACCCGAAGAGCTTTTTCTAGAATGAATGCGAGGGAGAATAAGGAACAAGAAGCTCCTCCCCAAACTCCTCAAGTTCCGGTCGAGCAAGTGTCAAATGCGGAATTTAGGGCTGCTTTTCAAGTGTTGGCTCAAGCTGTGACGGCCTAAGACAATAGGGAGGTTACGGTTCCCGTGAACCCAAATGTGGGTACGACGGCTTCGAGAGTGAGGGACTTCACAAGGATGAATCCTCCGGAGTTTCATGGTTCTAAGGTTGAGAAAGATTCTCAAGAGTTTATTGATGAGGTCTATAAGGTTTTGATGATCATGGGAGTTATATTGGTGGAAAAGGTGGAGTTGACCACTTATCAACTAAAAAGTGTGGCTCAAATTTGGTATAACCAATGAAAGGAAGGGAGATCGAAAGATGCGGGTCCTCTTGATTGAGAGAAGTTTAAAGCCACTTTTCTTGATAGGTTTTTTCCCCTTGAGATGAGGGAAGCTAAGGTGCTTGAGTTCATTAACCTCCTACAAGGGAGTATGAGTGTGAGGGAATACGCTCTAAAGTTCACTCAATTGTCTAAGTTTGCTCTAACTATGGTTGCCGATTAAAGGGCCAAGATGAATAAATTTGTTTCGGGTGTGTCTGAAATGGTGGTTAAAGAGTGCCAAACCGTCATGCTCATTAATGACATGGACATCTCTCGTCTCATGGTGCATGCACAAAAAATTGAGGAGGAGAAACTTAAGAAAAAGTCTAGAGAGGTAAAGAGGGCTAGGACCGGTGATGGAGATTTCTCATATGCAAGGTCCGATGGACGTGATTGTTCAAGATTCTGACAAAGGTTTTCTGATCAAGGTTCCTCCAATGCTCCTCCTAAGCTTAATAAAGATAGGGTGTCTAACCCTAAGCCTCAAGGAGGTAATGGTAGTGGACCTTTCATTGCCCATGTCTACTTGTACTAAGTGTGGAAGGAAGAACGAGGGTAAGTGCCTAGCCGGCACGGATAGTTGTTATGGTTGTGGTAAAAGTTGTCACAAAATGAGGGATTGCCCGATGCTTACGGCTAAAGAAAGAGAGGGCAAGAAACCTCCTCCTAGTTGTTTGGGTTCCAATGCTCCTAAGCAAAACCGCTTCTATGCATTTCAGACTAGTGGTGAACAAGAGGGTTCTCCCGATATGGTTACCGGTATGTTGAAAGTTTTCCAACTTGATGTCCATGCTTTACTTGATCCCGGTTCTACCTTGTCGTGTGTGACGCCAAATGTGGCTATGAGGTTTGATGTTTTTCCGGATGTGTTGTTAGATCCCTTTTCTGTCTCTACTCCTGTTGGTGAATCTATTGTGACTAAGAGGGTCTATAGAAAGTGTCTCATTTCCTTTTCCCGTAGAGTTACTCTTGTTGACTTGGTAGAGCTTGATATGTTAGATTTTGATGTTATCTTGGGTATGGATTGGCTGCACTCATGTTATGCTTCTATTGATTGTAGAACTCGTGTAGTCAAGTTTCAGTTCCCGAATGAGCCTGTCCTAGAGTGGAAAGGGGGAAATTCTATGCTTAAGGGTCAGTTTATTTCTTATCTTAAAGCTAGAAAGATGATTTCTAAGGGTTCCATTTACCATCTAGTTAGGGTGAGGGATGTGGATTCCGAAACCCCTTCTCTTGAGTCGGTCCCTATTGTAAATGAGTTTTCAGAAGTGTTCCCAAATGACTTACCCGGTATTCCTCCCGAGTGGGAAATAGACTTCGGTATTGACCTTCTCCCAGATACGCAACCTATTTCTATTCCTTCTTACTGTATGGATCCGACAGAACTAAATGAGTTGAAAGAACAATTGAAAGATTTGTTGGATAAGGATTTCATCCGACTGAGTATCTCTCCATAGGGTGCTCCAGTTTTGTTTCTTAGGAAGAAGGATGGTTCTCTTCGTATGTGTATTGACAATCGTCAGTTGAACAAGGTGACCATTAAGAATAAGTATCCTCTCCCAAGGATAGATGATTTGTTTGACCAACTTCAAGGAACAAGTTATTTCTCTAAGATTGACCTTTGGTCGGGTTATCACCAATTGAGGGTGAAAGATGATGACATTTTGAAGATGGATTTTCAAACTCGGTATGGTCATTATGAGTTTTTGGTAATGTCGTTTGGGTTGACTAATGCTCCGGCGGCGTTTATGGATTTGATGAATAGGGTATTTAGACAATACCTTGACATGTTTGTGATTGTGTTCATTGATGATATTTTGATCTATTCAAAAAGCTAGAATGAGCATGTTGATCATTTGAGGGTCGTGTTGCAAGTTCTTAAGGACCAACAATTTTTTGCAAAGTTTACCAAATGTGAATTTTGGTTAAGGTCCGTAGCTTTCCTTGGTCATATTGTTTCAAGTAAGGGTATTAAGGTGGATCCTAAGAAGACGGATGTGGTCAAGAGTTGGCCTAGACCTCTAACTCCTTCGGACATTAGAACTTTCTTGGGTTTGACCGGTTACTATAGAAGGTTTGTTGAAGGATTCTCTCATGATGAAATCGACTCATTTCCTTCTCGTCAAGGTTTCTTATTCGGCAGAGGACTGTGCCAAGATGTACTTGAGAGAAATGTTAAAGTTGCATGGAGTGCCTTTGTCCATTATTTCCGATCGTAGTACCCAATTCACTTCTCAGTTTTGAAAGTCATTCCAAAAAGGTCTTGGCATTAAGGTTAAGCTTAGCACGACATTTCATCCCCAAACCGATGGGCAAGTGGAGCGTACTATCCAAACTTTAGAAGATATGTTAAGGGCTTGTGTGATTGATTTTAAGGGCAATTGGGATGACCATTTACCCTTGATTGAGTTTGCTTACAATAATAGTTATCACTCAAGTATTGATAATGCTCCATTTGATGCCTTATATGGTAGGAGGTGTAGATCTCCCATAGGTTGGTTTGAGGTAGGTGAAGTTGACCTAATAGGTCCCGAATTGGTACAAGAGGCCATGGAGAAAGCTCTGCTTATAAGGGAAAACTTGAAAACGGCTCAAAGTCGACAAAAGTCCTATGCCGACGTGAGAAGAAGGGATCTAGAGTTTGATGTTAACTATTAGGTTTATTTGAAAATCTCACCCATGAAGGGTGTAATGAGATTTGGTAAGAAGGGGAAGCTTAGTCCCCGGTATGTAGGCCCATACCAAATTTTGAGATGTGTTGGCAAGGTTGCTTATGAGATAGATTTGTCTAATGAGTTGGCATCGGTGCATCCGATTTTCCATGTCTCTATGCTTAAGAAGTGTGTTGGAGATCCGACATCCATAGTTCCCTTAGAAAGGTTGGGAGTTGATGAAATTCTTTCTTATGAGGAAGTTCCGGTTGAGATTTTGGACCGGCAAGTCATGAAATTGATAAACAAGGAAGTTGCTTCCGTGAAAGTATTATGGAGGAATCATATAGTAGAGGGTGCTACTTGGGAGGCCGAGGCCGATATGATGTCCCGATATTCTCATATTTTTCCTTCTACTCCTATTCTAGCTTGAGGTAATGAGTTCCTCTTGGTTTGTCCTTGTTTTGGGAGTCATGTGTTTTTATGTATTTCTATGATTTTCTTATGTGATGCATGTTCATGAAAACTTGTGTTTTGAAATAAAATGAGTTTACATGCTTGATTTTCCTCATGTTGTTGTGCATTAAGTATGACTTGCCTTTAGACTTCATGAGATGAATTGATGAACATGCTTTAGCCATGCTTTTTGAGAACAAATTTCATATGAGCTCCATGAGATTTTGTTGAGCATGCTTTTAGCTTGGAGAAGGTAGTTCCTCCTTGAACATGAGAAATTTTGAAATTTCATGCATAATGGGTTGCTAGATGTAGTTCCTACTCTCTTATGATGCATTGAGTATGTTTAGCTTGGAGTTGATATGTCCTCTTTGGTTTTGTGCATTTTGATGAGATTGCATGCATGATGGGATGCTAGTATTGAGTCTTTTCTCTCAAGAGGTGTCTAGAATGCCATTCGAGGACGAATGTTCCCAAGGGGGAGATAACGTAACACCTCGGAATCTAGTAGGCTAAGCTAGGGCTAAGTGAGAAGGAAAGAGCCAAGGAAGGGAAGCTTTGGCAAGCCTTCACCAACACTGCCTCACCTTCCACGGCCACCATGACGCCTCGTGGTGGGGACCACAGGCCGTGGTGTTTCTCGTGGTAGGCTAGGCAGTAGCTAGGCTACACTGTCCAAAACAGGACCCTCCCCACGAGCCACTAGATGACTCGTGAAGGCCACCACGGGCCATGGGAGGGGTCGTGGTGATGAGATAGAATTTTAGGGGTTAAGGGGTGGTGGACAAGCCACTGGTCAAGGGACCATGGCAGCCACCATGGTTCGTGAGGGCCACCATGGTTCGTGAGGGCCACCACGGCTCGTGAAGCCAGGCGTGGTGGTGGTTCGACAGTTTCAGTTCAGGGTTTTTTGGGTCTTTTCCGATTTTAAGTAAATCAAAGCTATGTCGTTTTAACCAAGCCTAGGACCCCTATATAAGTAATTTTAACCCCAAAACTCACCCATTAAAGTCATTATTTACAAAACCCAAAAGAAAATCAAAGTTCTTCTCCCCCCAAAAAAAATATTTCTCTCTCTAGAAACTTGAAGAAGAAGAAAGGATTCAAGCTAGGATAATGGTCAAGCCTCAATTCCTCCACTGAAGTTAAGCATTGAGCTTTGAGGTATGATAGTTTTCATCCATGGATTCCTTCCATTCATGGAGTTCCCAAATTCCTCTATTTCAAGAATTAGAATTCCCCAATTGAGTTAGGGTTTTCTTCAATTATCATGGGTTCTCTTCAATGTTGATTTAAATGATTGAATTATGACCTCTTATGCATGAATTAATGAAATATGATGATTTTATGATGATTTCCCCCATGAACCCATGTAACCCCCATGCTTTCAAGTGATGAACCTTGTGATGTGGGATTTTGATCTTCAAGGAAGAGTTTTATGAAATTAAGCATGTATTGCAAGCTTTACATGAATTTATGATGAAATCCATATCTAACCCATATTTTCTAAATATTGATGATTGAAAGTGGGTTTTGTACCTCAAGAGGTAAATTATGGACTTATGTATTTTCTTATGAAATCTATGCAAATGTTTTAAGGTGCTTTGAGAGTAAAGTACCAATGATGATGTTGTTGTTCTATTGAAAGGACATTCTCATAAACACATAACTAACATGATGTGAAAGGTTTTATCACAGAGAAATAATTCTTAGGTTGAAAGGCTTTCTCACCTAATTGAATCAAATATTTAGGAGCTATCTTAATGAAACTAGCTTGTATTAGGTGTCCAAGGGTACCTTTCCATTAATAATGAGGTCAAGTTAGAAATGACTATTCCATGGGATTTATGTTTAGCACCGAGAGGATATTGATAATGAGATGTAAGCTCTCCCGAGTAGAGGCTGGGTTTCTAGAAGCAATCTCATGAGATGGAAGCTCTGCTGAGTAGAGGCCGAGTTTCTAGTAGCAATCTTCTTATCCCTTAACTATGTTCCCCCATAGGTTGATTAGCTAGTGGATCCACTTAAGCTAGAAGTTCATGGTTCTACCTTGGCAAGTACGACAACCCTTTTTGGTGTGGGAGACACCGGGGGATCATGTTATAGCTCACATGGTCTCTATGTCGGTTAAGGCTAATTCCCCACATTAATAATGAACTAAGGTTACTTCAAGAAGTATCGCATATGACTTCAAAGGTTTTAAAGATGATGTTAGCTTGCATTGACCACGATTTTATGACTTATGTTTTCTAACTCTTTTATATCATGTTTTAGCTGGGTCAATTGCATGTCATGGAATGAAATGTCCCTTTTAGCATGTTTCAAATATTTTATGCATGGCTATCATACTTGGTACAGTGTTTTGTACTAACGCATAATGTTGCCTACATTTCCCCAAATGTAGGGTCTGATATTCAGGGTCATCATATTTGTGGCTAGAGGTTGACTTGAGATATTCCGAGGTTTGATGAGTCCTCATGCTCCGAGGATGGACTTTCATTATTGTAGTTCTGTTTCTTGTATTTCTTTTTTAGACATGATGTATGGGCTAGGCCCAACTTCATTCTATTGTATTAAATGGCTATGATGAGACAAGTGTATTAGACTTCCGCTTTACTTTTATAAAATGATTTGGACTATTGTTTTACTCTTATTGTTCTATTTCTTATGTTATGAGAGCTAAGTGGATTGTATAGAGTCTTTCGAGGTTCTATACGCCATGTTACATCTAGGGGGTACCTATGGGTCGGACATGGAATCTGGTATATCCCTCATATCGAAAGAAGGGGATTCTACTTTCAAAAGTAGCATCCGTACACATCATTTTTTGCTAAAGTGGATCCACTAGCTAGATCATTTAAGACAATCGTATGGGGGCACATAGTTAGGGACTAGAGGTAGATACTAGAGACTACCCTATTTGAGCCTCCATCTCAAGCCCTCTCGGTGCTAAGTAAAAATCTCAACAGAATAGATAAAAGTCAAATATCAATATAACATATGAAAGGCAATGATCAATACCAATACACATCTTTATAATCAAAACATTGAATAACTCCTTAAAAAACAATTCAACATAAGTGAGAAAAATAATCCATATGTGAGAAATACCTTTCACAATTATGATCATATTCGTAGGTGAGAAAAAATGTTTCACAAATATGATCTTTTCATAATAGCTTTATAAGACCCATAGTCATTAATTTCATACTAGAAATTACATACTACTAATGATACTAGTTTTAGAAATTTGGTCCATGATCATTGATGGCATATCCGGATACCAAACTAATCAAGAACTAATATAAGAAGCTAATCAAAAGCATTTATGAAAAATCTATATGTCATTAATGGCATGTGGCCAAGCTTCATAGACAAATAGATACCTTCATCTATAAGCATACTTAAGTCACAAACATTGCTTTCATAGAACATGCATAATTTTCATAAAACATATTCATAGATTCATATGTCTTGACTCACTTTTGATGACGTGCCATGATTGTGTGTGGATTGGTCATTTATGTGTAATTTACCATCTTCTCATTATCTATGTAAACGTGCCTATTTGCATTGACACTATTGTGAGACTTGGATTCTTGATGTGATGATGGAAAATAGTTATGCAATTGATGTTTATGCCAATGGAAAATAGTTCCAGCGATTTATGTTTATGCCGATGGGAAATTATTTCGGCAATTGATGTTTATGCCGATGAAAAATGGTTCTAGCGATTGATTGTTATACCGATGGGAAATGCTTCCGACTTATACATGGACTGATATGTTTTTCATGGGTCCCAACCTGATATTTAGCGGATATGTATAAATAGGACATGCATGCATCATTCTATAGGACATTGCATTGCATTTGCACCACATCATCTTTTTTGACCTTTATGAGTGAGTTTTTATGTTTGTGTGACTTTGGGTTTGAAGGGTTATGATGATATTACTGATATTCTGATTGTAAATTGTGATGTATTACTTGAAACGTGTTGCTCTATTATTTGTGAAATTGTTAGGATGGGCTTTTTATGATCTCTAATGCAAGTTGTAGTATGAGGAGGTTTGAAAGGTGTGATAGGGTTCTTGTGTTTGATATTCCTTACTTAGGGTTAGCTAGGGATGTTTGATGCGTACCGTTGTTGTTTGGTAATCACTCTCTTTCTTTCTATACTTGTGTAGGTTATGTGCCTAGATTTTTTTGATCACTCTCTCTCATCTTCGTCCGAGGTTTGATTTTGGAGTTTGTGAGATAGTTGTTTTACCTCTAGGAAGATGTCACTTACTCTCTTATTATTTCCTTGATCTATTCTAGATATGAAGACATTCACTCTTGTCTTTCCTTCGAATATGTTGTAATATTTTGTGGCTTGTACACATGACACCAGGTTTTGGGAAGGTCGTGTTATATTATGAGTTTTGCTTGCTTATGTTATGTTTAGTTCTTATTATTGTTCTTACTTCTTCTTTTACCCTTGTCGAGGGTTGATTAGGCTGTCCTATATCAGGCCTGATTTTTGGGTCATGACAAATGATATGGAAGCCAAGGTTTCATAGGTCTAACAGTATACAATCCAAGTCTAATAGAGGCTCGAGGATCGGTGCAAAGACGTCTGTTACTTATCTTTAAGAGGCTGTTGTTACTTTTTGGAAAAACCTTCACTTCTCGACTCTCTATCGTGTGTTTTTGGTCCGATTCGATTTATACTACTTTTCGCCATTCTCTCACTTATAGTGATGACTCACGCTTGGTTCTTTGTGTGTGTAATTGGGAGGTCATCGTGTGGCTTTGGTGTTAGTCGGTAGTAACGCAGAAGTAATAGACTTATGAACAGGACGTGTGGTCAGACTTGGAATGTTCTAAGATTCGAAGAGATTGAGTAAGGTTATAGTTCAATGATGCATTTTTAGGATATTTGAACGGTCAGGGTGAACAATGGTTTGAGGGAATGCATGAAAGTATTGTCTGTTATGGGTACTTATTCGGCCAGGAAGAGAATTTGAAGGGTTTAAGTGTATATTACGTCTGCTTCAGCGATACCTGTGTTCCCTTGTTTAGAGTCATAAAGTGTGTTACTTTTTGCAACACCTTGGAAGTTAATAAACCAAGTTGGAAAGAAAAGATACAGAAAGTTTTCCGAAGCATTGAACTACGAGTACACTCTACAGATCGTAGGAAGTCCTACAGGCCATAGAAAGGCAATCATAGGAAACTAAGTCAAGCTTTGGAATTTCAAATTTCTAAAGTTTGACCTACGATTTGACAGGACAAACCATAAAAAGTTCAACGAACCGTAGGTCACAACCATAAGGCTGACCGACACTTATTTTTAAGGGTATTTGGGTCTTTTCCTATAGACCTAGTACCTATACTACATCATTTTGCCTATAAAAAGGGGACCCTATAACTTATTTTACTCCTAAGTTCTACCCATTCTCTTCCATTCCCCCAAAATCCCCAAATTCCTCTCTAGTTTTCTCTCCAAGGCTCACAAGGGATTCTGATAACGTCCATATATACTTCTTGAAAAGAAATATAAACAGTCGTATGCACTATATTTACCCAACTATAAGTCGAGGTTGATCCCACAGAGAATATGGAAGAATATTGTCAATAACAAATATTTAACTCGATAGTCGTTATTAAAAAAATGGGGGATTTAAATTGAAACAAAAATAAAAAGAATAAAAATAGTTTTGAACTAAGTATTTATTTATATTCAGATTATTAGAAATAACTAGGAATGTGTTCCCTATGATTTCATAAAATAGCAAGAATATTGTACTAGTGATCTATTTCAATTTTTAGCATGCAAGGTTGGTAAGTTAGGTATCCCTAAGTGATTGGTCCTCCAAGTAGGGAATTTCACCTCGCAACTTGGTATGTCTATGGGTGTGTACCTTACTAACCCTTACCTTTACCCCAGATTAGCCCTCGTGTCAATTGAGTTGGGTATTAACCCTCACGTCTTTTGATTAAAGTCAGGCTATTAGATAGCAACAAATCCTTAACTAAATCTCCGTTGTTTAATCTTTTTCTCATTCATTACCCCCTTGGTAAGGCAAGTAGGAACGAGGCGAGTTCTAACGTTGGCCACCGTTAAAAAGCATTCTAAACGAAAGGATTAACAATACATGCATAAAAATCATTCAAGAATCACTTTGTACATAAACTTACTTTAATAATTCATCATGGTTCCCACAACCCTAGTTATGAAATTTAGCTACTCATTATCTCAAAAACACAATCAAAATTTATTAAAATAAATATGCTTGTGTTAATCATAAAATTTTTAGAACAATAGCTAAATTATCTTTTACTAATCATGAATACAAATAAATAATAAAGGAGAAGAAAGAATAAATCACAATTCTCCGGTCTCCACGACGGCTCTTCCAAAGTTCTTAAGCTATAAGAAAATTTATATTGTGTATTGTTTCTTTGTTCTTGGCTTCCAAAGAGTAATTTTACATGCCCTATTTATAGATATAAAAACCCTAACTAAAATAATTGAGTTCAAGACAAATTAGGAAATCAAAACCCAATTAAATTGGGTTTTCCGTGTTGTACGCGTAAAAATAATCTAAGCCGCCTTAAGTTTCTTTGTTACTGCCGCTCGCCGCCTTAAGTTTCTTTGTTACTGCCGCTCGCCGCCTTTCAAGAATAAGAGGCCCTCCAGCTGCTGACACGTGGCAGCAGTAGGCAATTGCAATTGCAATTCGCAATTCGCTTACTGCTCATATAGTCATATCTTTAAATATATTATTTTATTAAATTTAATTCATTAAGCTGTCTACTTGATTTTCTTCTATGATTTCTTATTTTTAATTCATTTGTGCTCCAAATTTCTTCATCTTCACACCATTTTAATCCTACAAATAAAATACACAACATAAGAATTAACTCATAAAATTTATGCTCAAAAAGGCTAATTAAAAGATAAAATATGAGGCAAATAATGATTAAATATGTATAATTTTAGCCTCACATCAGATTCTAGGGTTCTTCAAGTTCAAGTCTTCTTTCTTCATCAACTGTATTGGGCTTCTATATGAAGGTATGTAGGGAGTTCATCAATGGTTTCCATCCACCCGTTGAGCCCCAAAGACTCTCCAATTCAATTACCCAAAATTGGTTAAGTTCTTATTCAATTCCTCATCAATTCTATTTGTATGGATTCAATTAATTAATTTTGATCACGTCATGATTGTTTTGACTCAATTACATGCTTTCAAATTTAAATCACATGAATCCATGCATTGATTGTGATTTTTGACAATGAACCCTGAAAGGTACGAAGTTATGAAGAAACAATAAATTTATGATTTGATGTTTTCATGAAGTTATGCATGATTTATGTAAAAAGAAAGTATTATGAATTAGTTTGCTTAAGATGAGCATCAATAAAATTTGGAAATGATTTTCTCACATCGAGGGATCATGGTTTGGTGAAAGGTTTTTTCACCCATGCATGTTTCAAGATTTAAGGAGCTATTCTATGATGTTTTAGCTTGGATTAGTAACTTAATTGTGCTTTTTCATGGATCATGATATGCTTATGTTTATGACTAATTCCTTTGGAATTTTTACTTAGCACCGAGATGATATTGAGATCGAGGCTCTCCTATTAGTAGAGGTCGGATCTCTAGTAGCAATCTCCTTGTTCCTAACTATTTGCCATCATAGGTTATCTTAAGTTACATACCAAGTGGATCAACCTAAGCTAGAAGTTTAAGGTCATTGCCTTTGCAAGCAAGGACATCTCTTTTCGGTGTGGGAGCAAGACACCGAATTCCATGTTATGACTCACATGGTCTATGTCGGTTAATAGTAAGTATCCCACAAAACGAACTAAGTTATTTTAGAAATGTTTTATGAAGCTTTCCTTATGATTTAAGATGCATTGACCATGTTAAAGTTTTATGATGTTTCTTTAAAGTTTTTTTTACAATATTTAGCTTGGTCATGCATTTCATGTTTTCGATTATGTCCCCTTATTATCATGATTCATGTTTTATGCATATCTCTCATATTTAGTACATTCCATGTAGTAATGCATACTTGTGCCTACATTATTTCACTAATGTAGGGTGTGACGTTTCCTCTCCCTCCGCTTATGATTGGTGATAATTAGAGTTTGTAGAGTTGGTGAGTCCTCATGTTCCAAGATATAAGCATCTTTACTTTGGTTTCCTTATGTCTTAACTTTTTGGATATTATACGTGGTGTACGAGTTACATCCCAACCACTTCCTTAGATGTACTAGATGGCTTGTCGAGGCTATGTTAGACTTCTTCTTTAATGACAAACTTTCCCATTTATATGAGATTCTTTACTTTTGTCTATTATAGTGTGTATTTGTATATCAAGTGGATTGTGTAGGGCATTTCGGGGTCTAATACGACATGCCATATCTAGGGTGAATTTTGGGTTGTGACAAACTTTGTATTTAGAGCACAAGGTCTTAGAAAAGATCCTAGGATGTCTGACAAGCCATGTTAAGTAGAGCCTTGTTCATGGATGTGAATCAAGCCACATTTATGAAAAAGAGGCTACAAAATATTTAGAAACTCCACTTCTTTCATAACTCTAAAGTTGTTCCATAGAGTCTATCTCTATAAAGATCCTTCTCCTAAATTGTATTCGGTCCTTTTCAGGATATGCCCCCTCAAAGAGATTACGTGAAAAGGAATGCGGATGAAAATGTTGATCCCGAGCTTCCTCAAGTTTTGGTTGATACTTTGGCGGAGCAAGTGACTCATGCTGAATTCCTAGCCGCTTTTCAAGTGTTGGCTCGAGCTATGAGGGCTTAAGCTAATAGAGAGACCATTGCTCCCATGAACCCAAATGCGGGTAAATTGTCGTCAAGGATACGGGACTTCACTAGGATAAATCCTCTGGAATTCCATGGTTCTAAGGTCTATGAGGATCCTCAAGAGTTCATTGGTGAGGTCTACAAGATATTGGGAATCATGGGAGTGTCTATGATGGAGAAGGAGGAATTGGCTGCTTATCAACTCAAAGGTGTTGCTCAAGTTTGGTTTGAACAATGGAAAGGGCTATTGAGAGGGCTATTGATGCGGGTCCTCTTGATTGGGAGGTATTTAAGAGAGATTTTCTTGATCATTTCTTTCTTCTTGAGATGAGAGAGGCGAAAGTTCTTGAATTCATTAATCTTCGTCAAAGGAACATGAGTGTGAAGGATTATTCTTTGTAGTTTACTCAATTGGCTAAGTATGCTCCAACTATGATTGCTAACTCTAGGGAAAGGATGAGTAAGTTTGTGTCGGGTGTTTCTGACTTGGTTGTTAAAGAGTGTCGTACCGCCATGTTAATTAAAGAGATGGATATCTCTCGCGGTTTTGTGAAAGGTATTCTCACCCATGCATGATTCAAGATTTAAGGAGCTATTCTATGATGTTTTTAGATTGGATTAGTAACTTAATTGTGCTTTTCCATTGATGGTGATATGCTTATATTTATGACTAATTCCTTTGGGATTTTTACTATCTTTATTGCTTAGTGTCAATGTTTTTAGTTCTACTCCTATGCTCATTACTTGTTGTTTTGGGTTATGGATTGGATTACCTACTGGTGGATTTTAATAGGTGCCATCATAACTCGAGGAATCGGGTTGTGGAAAGTTGGTATCAGAGATCCAGGTTCACCGGTGTCACTTGTGAAGAGCTAATAGCTAGTAGAGTTCTACGGATTAGTGCAGGGATGTTTGTATCTTATATTTGGGAGGCTACAGGGTGTCCATATCCTATTATTGGTTTCCTGCAATCTCACTTGTTTCACTCTTTCCATATGATGGCTGATATGTGCTATAAGGTGGTTCAAGGTAGGGGTCGACCTCCCCTATCAGGTAGGGGTGAGGCACCACCCCCAGATAGAGAGCAGGGTTTGGAGCCAGCAGCAGACCCTACAACATCTAGACTTGTAGCTCAGGCGGTTGGCCCAGGACCAGCTCAGCCACCACCGTGATAAGCTATGGCTCCAAATCTTTAGGTAGCCATTGCTTAGCTTCTGACAGTTCTTGGGGGCATGCATCAGGCCAAGCTGCAGCACCAGCACCAGGCAGGACCAACCTACAACAGAGGCACCTCAGGCCTAGGTACCACCAAGGGTTTCCCAGCCAGTGATTACGACTGGAGATATGCCGTTAGAGGTACAGAAGATGCTCGAAGTGTTCTTGAGGATTTCATTTTTGAGGTTTTCTTGGGCTGTGGGTGAGGATGCCCACAATTTTATGACTACTTGTTGGGAGCGACTTTATACTTGGAGCTTGGTGGAATCAAGAGGAGCCGACTTCATTGTGTATCAGTTAGACGGGCCAGCCAAATAGTGGTGGTGTACCTTCATTCAGACCAGAGTAGCTGGATCTCCTCTAGTCACTTGGACCGAGTTATTTGAGACATTCTAGGTCAGGTTCATCCCTCACAGCATCAGAGATCTTCTCCGAAATTAGTTCCCCAAGCTAAAGAAGGGCTCTATGACTATGTCAGATTATAGGGTGAGGTTTTACGAGCTCTCCGACCATGCTACCATGATTCTACCTACTGAAGAGGAGAGAGCTTGATGTTTTGTACATGGATTGTGACTTCAGTTGTAGATCAAGATTCAGTCTATTGTCTCTGTGAGTCATTCCTTTCTAGATGTTGTCAACCACGCTCACAATATTGAGCAACTCCGTTGCGAGGCCTAAGGGGACAACCATAAGAGGGCTAGATATGATGGTAGCTACAATGGGTCTTGTTGTAGGTCGAGAGATACTTATGATAGGACTCGATAGCACTTTTAGCAGGGTCAGCCCAGTCGGCCCATTCAGGCCTCACTACAAACTTTAGAGGGTGACCGGTATAGCCAAAGTGAGGTTTGCTCTAGTTAGAGTTAGGGGTTCTAGTCTTCTGCTTCGGGCCTTTTTGGTTGTTCTTATGGGAGCAGATCATCTCTAGGTTGCTTTGATATTAGTAAGTTTGATAATTGGTCCAAGGATTGCCTTTTGCGTAGGCAGATTGCTTTAGCTCCACAAGAAGCTTCACCAACTCTACCAACTCCACCAGCAACACCTTCAGCTAGGGATTGACGTCAGGATTAGGACCATCACAGTAGGTAGTAGGGTATTCGGGGTGGTCCCTAGGAGGCAGGTCAGGTGGTAAGACCGATGGCTAGGGTAGAGACAGACAAGGTAATTTCTATGCAGCTCCAGCAAGGGTGAAGGATGAGGCATCGGATGATGTGATCACAAGTATGATTCTTTTATGCCATTATCCCGCCTCAACTTTATTTGACCTGGGATCTACCTATTCTTACGTGTCTGCTTATTATGCTTCTAATATGGGTATGCGTTTTGAGACTATGGTAGTTCTGTTGCGTGTGTTGACCCCCATGGGTGAGTCTTTAGTAGTGGATTAGGTATTTCAATATTTCTTTGTTACTATCCAGGGGTGTGACACCCGAGCAAACATTATACTACTTGATATTATTGACTTCGATGTGATTATGGGCATGGACTGGTTATCACTTAACTTGTGATCTTAGATTTATTCTCTAAGACTGTTACCATAGAAATTCCTGGTATTCCCCCCGGTGGTGTGACGGGCTCCTTTATTAGCACACCGGTTGGAGTTATCTCTTTTATTCGAGCTCGGAGGCTAGTGGCTAGCGGGTGATTGTCTTATTTGGCATAGTGCGGGATGTGAGTAGGGAGGTCCCTTTAGTTAAGTCAGTTCCAGTTGTTCGTGATTTTGTAGATGTGTTTAGTACTGACCTACATGGCCTACCCCAGAGCATGATGTTGACTTCCCTATTGAGCTCGAGCTGGGTACTCGGCCTATTTCTATTCTGCCATATCAGATGGCTCCTGCAGAGCTAAAGGAGCTCAGTCTTCAGCTTCAAAATCTTTTAGGTAAAGAGTTCATCAGGCCTAGTGTGTCACCTTGGGGCGCTCTCATTATGTTTGTAAAGAAGAAGGATGCACATGTGTATTGACTATAGGAAGTTGAATAAGGTAGTGGTGAAGAAACATTACCCCATTCCTAGGATTTATGATCTGTTCGACCAACTTCAGGGTGAAGCAATGTTTTTAAAGATTGATCTGAGGTCCGGTTACTATCAACAGAGGATTAGGACAGGAGATATCCCTAAAACCACATTCAAGACTCGATATGGACACTATGAGTTCCTAGTGATGTCAATTGGGTTGACTAATACACTTGTCACCTTTATGGACCTAATGAAGTGGGTATTCAATCTGTATCTTGATTCGTTCGTCATTTTTCTCATAGATGATATTTTGGTATATATGCAGAGAAAGAGCGCTCATAAGCAACATTTGAGGATTGTGCTCCAGACTTTGAGAGATCAATGACTTTATGTCAAGTTCTCAAAGTGCGAGTTTTGGTTTGAGTCCGTAGTATTCTTGGGGAACTTCATGTCCAAGAATGGCATCATGGTAGATCTAGCGAAGATTGAGGCTATTCGTGATTGGGCTAGGTCCACTTCAATTACTGAGGGTTAGAGCTTCGTCAGATTAGCAGGCTTCTACAGACAGTTTGTGGAGGGCTTCTCCACTATTGTAGCACCTCTAACCCGATGACTCTCCTCAATGTTCCCTTTGAGTGGTCTGAGGAGTGTGACTTGAGCTTTCAAAAGCTCAAGGGGTTGCTGACTACTTCTCCTAGATTGACCCTTCCAGTTGAGGGTGAGGGCTTTGATGAGTTGTACATTTTCATTCATTTGAGGTATATTTAGCTTAATAATTAGTGTCCTCAATGCCTCATTTTGTCCTATTCTAATGAAATATTGATAATTTTGCAGCTATGAAGGCAAATGGACAAGGCAAGGATTGATATTTGAAAGAATGGCCAAAATACAAAAAGAAGTGCAAACTGTACATTGTTGATCACCAAACAAGAAAGGTGGATCGCCTAGTGCTCCTGACCTTGCCTAAAATGACAGTGCATAGCACTTGTGTTTATCAAAACAGGTCGCCGAACTCTAACAGATGAGGTGATACACCGAATGAGAAGGGCAACCTTGCTGATCATCGTTGAAAGTGACAGTGCAAGGAGAAAAATCAAATGCTTCAAAGGCGAACTAAGGTGGTACTCGAAAATCCTCCGAATGTGAAAGGCTGACTCAAAAGAATTCGCTGATTGAGGTTCAAACTCCTGAAGCCTAGAGAATGAAAAAGGGATTTGAAGCACAAGAGGCGATTCATCGAACAAGCTCGGCGAGCCTGAGTAATGTCACCGAATGAGACGCGCATTGGGTTTTTTGACCAAATTTTGGGAAACTATAAATAGCCCAAAAGAGAGAGAAATTAGAGAGTTCCAATTTATTTTCACAGTTGAGAGTTCTTAATTGTAGGGAGAGATAATATTTGACCTTTGTGAAGAACACTTTCTAGCTTTTGGAGTTTTTCAACTTTGCTCTTGAATTTGATAAATAGAAGTTGAACTCAAAGTCGATTTACTTGTAATTGCTTAATTTCATGTTACCCATGGTTGCTTTCATGGAAGGTATATTTTCTTTACTTTTTGTGATGGGTGGCTAAAACCCCAAGATCTAGGGGTGCAATTATGGGGTTGGGTGTTGATTTAATGTAGTGGGTATTGTGTTATGCTCTGTTTTGTTGTTGTTCATACATGAATTTTGGTCTAATTGCCATGGGGTTAATTTATGGGTTAAGGTTGCAAAATTAATTTCTACTTCTGATCTCCGGTTGATGCTCGAAAGTGATTGATTGGAGTGGTTAATTAGTCCAATACTAGAAATTTAGGTTTGATTTGTATAACTTGCTTGAAAATATAGGTTATGGTTCGGATCTATTTGCTCTATTTTTACATCTAAATAGAGAATAGAGTAAGGTATTGGGTTGTTAAGATTGGCATTTAGATGAGACCGAAAAAAAATTCTATGCATAGCTTCTTTGAGATCGAAGGATGATTAGCGTCATTGAAGATGATCTAGCCTATTCATGAATGTTCATTACTATAGAGCAACACAATTACCCTTGTGTTACATCAATTTCCAATCACCGCACCCCTAGATATCTTAATAATTCTCTGAAATTCAAGTTGAATTGTGATAATTGATAACCGAAACTTTTTATTATATTGGTTTATCATCCACCCACTTGTTCGTACTATTACAAATGAGCAATTTTACAATCTAAATTTCTTGATAGAAATTCTCTATGATATACCATTCCCTGTGGGATTCGACCATGACTCATCGTTGGATTTTTATTGACGACGATCTATGTCCCTTTTAATTGGTTTTAAGTAGAACACTTGTGTGTTATCAAAAATGGTGTCGCTGCTGGGCAGTTTTGGTTGAGAATTCTAATCAAGAAATTAGATTTTAATTTTGCTTAGTTGTAGTAGATTGTAATTTTGTATTGTTGTTGGCTGATTTGCAGGTCTTATACAATGAGTGACCATGGAAGTGAAAATGATAGTCACTATGGTCAAAACTACAACATGGGTGATTTGAATGATATGCATATGAATGTTATTCAAACCACGAGAGCCATCTGGATACGTCCTACAGTCGAAAGGGCTGTGTTTCACATAACCGGAACAATGCTACAATTTCTCCAACTGAAAGGATTGTTTGGGGGATTAGCTCATGAGGATCCCCATGCACACATTAGGAACTTTATGGAGGTATGTGGATCATTTATGTTCAACAATATCTCTCAAGAGTCCGTAAGGTTGAGGTTATTCCTATTCTCTTTAATGGGTGAAGCTACAAGATGGTTGGCATAATTGCCAAATGATTTTATAACCTTGTGGGAAGAGTTGAATGATGCTTTCTTGGAGAGATTCTTTCCACCATCAAAGATGGTCAAACTTCGAACCCAGATCCAAAATTTCATGCGTATTAGAGGTGAACCTCTACATGAGACTTGACTGAGGTTCAAGAAACTACTCTTTCAATGTCCAACGCATGGCGTTACAGATAATTTATTGTTGCAGTACTTCTATTACAGCTTGATTCAGTCAATAAAGGTGTGGCTGATCATTTGGTCCAAGGTGGATTAATGAGACAACCATATGATGTGGCTGCTTTGTTGCTATATGATATGACCAAAGTTAACCGAGCGACATACTAAAGAAGACCAAGTGCCTACTTTACAGCTGGTATGAACAAACAACAAATTGAGAAGGACCATGAACGAGATGAAAACATGGCCAAAATGATTACCCAACTCGATTTGTTGTCTAAACATGTCATGGAAGGTGGACTTAAGTTTGTAAATCCGGTTGGAACCAACGGTGGGTAGTGCCTGGATGATTCCATGTTTGAGGCATTATACAATGAAGAAGTTAAATATTTGAGAAACTGAATGAGGGGTTGTCACACCAATTATCAACAACAAGGTGGTAACGGAGGTTGGAATAAGGATATAGATAGTGGTTGGAAAGATTGGCGAGGTGGAAATTAGAGAGATCGGAAGGCTGACAAAGATAGGTATGTGCCTCCCCGTGATTATCCACGACAAAAGAACCCAGTTAGGCTAGAAGGAAGACAAACCGAGGAAATGCTTACAAAGATCTTTAACAAGGTTGAAGGGTCCAACAAAGTGTTGAAGGAAATGAAAAATGACTTCTCCACTTTATCTCAAATGGTAACTTATCATACGGTATCTATCAAGCAGCTGGAGACTCAATTGTGCCAAATCTCCACTCAACTCAATCCAAGGTAAAAGAGAACGTTGCCTAGTGACACCATCCCGAATCCCAACAATGAATGTTGAGAAATTGAGAACTATGTCATGCCACAACATTAAATAAGGCACTTCTTGGGAGGCAACCCAAGTCTTTACTTTTTTTTATTGCTTTCAACAACGTATGTTGTGAGTGAAGGTTGAGAAGAAGTTAAAAGGTTGAAAAGGAGAACATTAGGTGACGCTAAGACCTAAACAACGATACGCCGAAGGTGTTATGCAGACTCATTCTGGTCCGCCTTCTAAGGTTGAAAATATGGAAAAGTGTACTGTCAATTTCAGTGATTAGAGCTCCAAATAGTGATTCATCAAAGTGCACTATGCAGACTCCATCGGGTCGGCTGAATAAACATTCAAGTTTGGTGTTCGTTCAAGCATGTTCGGCAAGATTGAGCTCCAATTGGTGATTCGCCAAGCATATTTGGCGATGTTAGTCATGACCGCCAAATGGGCCTCATATAAAAAGGCCAAGGGTCTTTTCAAATTCAAAAATTAAACCCATGGGTAATGATATCATAACAAATACTAGGGTTTTAATGATGTTGGGAAACTAGTATTCGTTATGTATGTTGGTTTTAGCTGTAAAAATTAGGCACTGGGTTGAACCCTTCCTATTCGGCGGGCTTGTCTTAGCTCGCCAAGGAGGTTAGGCGAACCGCTGAATAAACCCCAACTCGCCTTCTTTAGTATATATATGACCTTAGGTACTGTCCCATTCGGCGGGCTTGTCTTAGTCCGCCTAACCCACTTGGAAAATCATCGAGTGGTAGTGAACATCGCCTTTTATTCTTGTTTCTTTACAATTTGCACTGTCATTTTCGGTAGACTTTTCTTAGCCCACAAAAACCAACTCGGTGAATCACAGAGTTGGAATTGACTCCGCCTTTTATTCGTAATTCTTGAGACTTTTGCTACTGTCTGATTTAGCGAGCTCACCTGTTTGGCGATCTGCCTTCCCACTAGGTGAGCCTCAAGATTGTTTTTTAAATATGATTCAAAGTGAGTTTGATTTCAACTAACCTTCACAAATCCTATGTTTGAATGTGTGCTTTGCAGGTAATGGCTAAAACACGAGGTAAGCAAGTGGTTACACCAGACACAGAGTTAGATAGAGACTCCTCCCCTCCTCTTCCTCCAAAGAAACATAAGGGAATATCTGTAGGTTAACATAAGGGCTCCTCATTCTCAACAAGACAATCCTCAGACCCCTACCAACGGGGGTAAGAAATTTCAAAAATATATTGCCACCAAGCAGGTTAACATTCGCTCCAAGTTAGCGTCACCTCTACAAGATCCAACTCCTGCCTCCCGTGTTCTCCCAATAATATCTCCAAGGACCTTAAATAGGCTCAAGGCAAAAGGAGAATGAACCATTCTGGAGGAACGTAGGTTATCAACCGATGGAGTCATGAGTGACTACCCGGCCATATGGGAAGCTATTGAATTCCACAAGTTTGAGTAATTCACTAAAGCCAAACAACCTTATGAGCCAAAGTGGGTTAGAGAGTTCTACTAAGCCTATGCTAAGGCATTGCCAAAAACGAGAAATGGTACTATCTGGAAACCATTAGATGAAGTGGAAGTGCGGGGAAAGATGGTCTTGTATCATGTGGGTGAATTTAACACAGCACTGTGCACCCCTCTACTCCTGCTGACACCTATCAGATCCGGATGCACAAGGATCTTGATACTTTGAAGAGGTGGCTAACCCCGTTGATATCTGATGATTCATTTCACCCTTGGTTGGGTGTAGGTGCAAATATGGAATAAAAGGACATTGACATTATAGCCCGGTACTGGTTTAGGTTTATTAGCAGTAGCATGATGCCATCCCAAAATGAATCAATACTCCAGTATCCAAAGGCAATGCTAGTGGGCAGTATCATTGAAAAGGAGAAGATCAGTGTCGGTACCTTCATTGTGCAGGAGATGTTGCTACGGGCTAGGAAAGATCAGACCTCCCTCCTTTTCCCGGTGCTCATCACTCAGTTATACGGGAGAGCAGGAGTTCCCTTTTGTGGGAAGACAGATGTGAAGATCACACTAGCATCTTCCAGTGACATCTGGAGGATTGAGGCTGACTATTTGCCGGACGATATGGCTCGGAGGAAGCCGTTGCCACCATATACTCTAGCATCGGAGGCCAACACACTTGCTCTTTCTGTGGAGCAGAAAGGTATACCACACCCTCTGTTGTACCTTTTTCTACAATTATTGTTGCTACTAATGTATCTATTATTGCTTCTCCTATGAGGCCTATCTCCACTCCTACCACCCGTCCCTTCTTTCACCCAGGACATGATATATCAGATTGGCAGCCTTGCTCAGTCGGTGGATATTGGAACCACACGGGTTGGGACAAACATGTCCGATATCATTGATTGGGATATTGAGAGAGCCTTGGCTTAATTGAGAGACAGGGTGAGTAGGTGTGAGGAGTTGATGGAGTGCCATGGTGTGAGGTTTTATAACCTTATTGTGAAGCTTGAGGGGGAAGAGAAGGCCAAGGGTAGTTCTGGTGCACTACACGCCATGAGAGAGGAACTTTCTACCTTGGAAGCGGAGGTGATCCAGTTGCAATCCACAGACATATCTATTCTATGGGGTGAGGTTCCCCTACCGGATGCGCGCCTGCCTCCATGCCACCAAATATTCCTAGCAGTGAGCCTACTCCCAGTGTGCAGCCTGAGATAGCTGCGAGTGTCGAGGTTGATGCTGATGAGGATATTGAGAGGGTCAATGATGATTTGGCCAAGGAGACAAACGAGTATGAGTTGAGGAGTGAGAAGCATGGGACTATGCAGACTTTGACTAAGATGTACGAGACCAAGGAGGCCATTTTTTACGAGGCCCTAGAGAGATCCCTTCTGGAGACTTCACTGGTTTGTCCTATTGGAGTCTCTTCAAACTTCACCATCACTCTTAGTGTTGAGACAAGCACTGATGCCCCAGTTGAGTCTTTACTTCTGCCTCTGGTGATCCTATTGTCGGGCAGTGATGCCCCGGATGATGCTTCCCTTCTGGAGATTCCAGATGAGTGCGCTCAACTGGTATAGCCTGTTAGCGGGACCCTTCACTCTGAGCTTCCGGTACATTTATTTATATCGCATTGAGGACATTGCTTATTTTTTTGGTGGGGTGAGGGACTTTGAGCCAAAATTCCCTTTTTGCTTGTATTTTGTTACTTTTAGTTTTGGATGATTGTATTACTTTACTTTTGTTTATGTTATAGTGTTTATTTTGGTTAAGTGTGTGATAACACTCAACTACACTTATTCTGTTTGAAAGTGTAGGCAGTCACTAACAAGTATAAACCCAACTATGAGTTGGGGTCGATCTCACAGGGAGTGATACGGTAAAGAATTTAAATTCGAAGTAAAGACATTTTCTAATCTTTTGTAGAAGTAAAAGATTGTGCAACATAATATAAATCACGAAGTTTCAATTATCAATATCAAGAGGGGGATTTTAGTAACCAATTTCTCACAAAAACAATTCACACGAGATTTGAACGATTAGAGAGAGGACCTTAGGAATGTGATTAATCGAATACTAATTTCGCTTATGGGTAATTATCAATTGTTTTTAAGTTGTTGAATCTCAATGGGTAGGATAGGTTTTGAATATAATAACCATCTCTCGATCAACTATCATGTTTTGAGTGAGTTCTCTTGAACCTTAACAAGCTTAACAATACCAAACAACTCAAGTCCTTAATTAACCCACTTTCTCAAGCTTGGTTGTAAAGATGAAAATAAATACAACTATTAATCATTCATTCTACTCTATACCTCTTTCTCAAGCAAGCATAGAGAGCTAAGCTAGAACCGAATTTGCAACTTTAGTTCATCAATTAAAGCATGAACAAACAATTGAACCCATTTCAAAACAACATTAAATTCAGCAATAAACAATACCCACAAGCTAATTTATGTATTCGATTACATGATCACACCCCTAAGGGAAGGGGTTTAGACAAATATAGCAAAAAGTAAGAAATTGTTACCAAAAAGATTATCCATCCAAATTGTTAACAATCTGCAATATCCAATGCCAAAATTAAAGCTAGAATCTTAAAACCTCAAATTTGAGATCCAATCTTCTCCAAGAATGTTCAACAATGTAGAAATATGTAAAAGATCTCAAAAACTAGGGAATACACTGTGTGGGAACTCCTTTTCTCTTTTAAAAAAAAATGAATTTATAAGTTCCCAAAATCTCAGCACGGAGTCTAGTCGACGGTATTATTCGAGATTGCCGAAAGACTCAGCGATCTGCTGAAGTTCTTGTCTTCTCACCTTTTGGCTTGACTCCTGCATACAGTTGTTTTGGAAGATTTTGTGAGTTGGATTGCTATTGCCGTTCCATTCGGCGCGTCGCTGAAATACTTTGTTGCTCACAGAATTAGCTTAATACATGGGCTACTTCTCTAGAGCTTTTGGCGAGCTGAAGCTAACCCAGCGAGTCATCGAGGGGCTTTTGCGAGCTCCAGCTTCTCTTTTCTTCAGCTTTTCCAACTTTTTGACTCTTTTTCACATAATAATGTCCTTGCCTTATTCATAAGCCTTCATTGCTACATATCAACCCATTAACATCAGTTATGAGAACAAAAAAAGCATTGAGGACACTAATTCATTGAATAATAAGACCTGAATGAGTAAAAATTCCCGACTCATCAGTGCGTCTCTTGTATCTATTTCTTTCTCTATTAATTTTGCAACCCATTTTGCAACCATCCATGAGTTTAAAAATTGTGAAATGCTTGAAGTTTTCATTGATAATGATTTGAGGATCGATTGTGTTCAATATTGATGTCTTCAATAGTACTCATGATGAGCATGATGTAGAGTCTTGGTGTTGCGATAATGAAATCGATGTGGTTGCACTATTGAGCAATCTCTTTGAGTCTTCTGTTGACTAGCTGTGTTTTGATGAAAGCCTGGCAATGAATATCCCACGTACACTTTTGATCTTTTCCAGATGTGCTAAAATAAGTTTATTTCAAAGTACCATGTGTGGTGAGGTCTTACTTGAAAGCACGTGTGTGGAGTCCTAGAATTTACCTTCTTAGTCCAATTGTTTATATCTTGGTGAATATAAGGCGTGATCTTAGGCTACAATTCAAAGGGGAAACCCAAATATCCATAATCTTTTGTGACTACCTTGTGAGGGTGTGCATCCATTTTGGCACCATTTTAGCCTAACCCATTTGTTGGCAAAACCAAAAGAAAGCCTCTTGAACCAAATTGTCCCTATCTTCTCACCTAAAATCCTTTTTTAAGTATTGTTATCTTTGAATAGACAACTTAGGCCAAAAGCCTAAGTTGGGGGTGTGGAAAGAAAGGAGGAATGTAAACCAAGTGAAGGGAAAAAGAAATATGAAATGAGACTCAACTTTGAAGTTTATTACAAAACAAAGGAACCCCTCCTTATAAAAAAGAGTCTTGGGATGAAAATGCTTTGGGAAAATGAAAAAGAAAAAGAGAAGTGATGAAATAAAGGGGATTCCAAATAAATTGAGTGAAAAGTGAAAGTTTGAGTTCTCAAATGAAAAAGAATGAAAAGAACTTAAGAAGAGGTGAAGATGATTGCAAAAATGCTTTGAAATGGTAAAGTCACCGAGCCAAATTGACCATACCTCAACCTTCAGCCCCATTACAATCCTAAAATATCCTTGAGATATTGCATGAACTAGGTTGTATGATGATTGGAAAATATGGGTAAACCTATGGGACAAAGTTTGCATGTGTTTCTCCTTTTAGGGAGTGAGAGTTGCATTGATTCCTTATTTCTTTGATTAATTTTCTTTGTGAGAGCATGGAATCATTCTTGATATGAGGACACTTGAATGCATTTATTGAAACATGTTCATGCATTAGAAAAGAAGCTAAAGTGAACTTGAGCTTGTGTTAAACTGGCTAGTCATCATTTGAAGCTTTTTGATTATGACGGAGTGTAGCATGCGTTGAGAGTAGTCTTGTTATGGCACTTGCATGTTGGCTCTTATTGAGTACTGTTGTAGACACCATTATTGAGCTAATTATGTTCTTCATTTACTTGAGGAAAAGCAAAAGTTGAAGTTAGGGGTGTTGATTAGTGGTAGATTTTCACTCATTTAAGGTCTATTTAGCTCAATAATTAGTGTCCGCAATGCCTAATTTTGCCATGTTCTGAAGAAATGTTGATAATTTGCAGCTATGAAGGGAAATGGACAAGGAAAGAATTAATGTCTAAAAGAATAGCCAAAGATGCAAAGAGAAGTGCAAACTATACATTTTTGATCGCCAAACAAGAAAGCCAAATCGCATAGTCATAATCCTGACCTTGCCTAAAGTGAAAGTGCATAGCACTTTTGTTTATCCAAAAAGGTCGGCAAACTCCGAAAGATGAGGCGATACGCCGAATGAGAAGGGTGACCTTGCTGATCTTTGCCGAAAGTGACAATGCAAAGAGAAAAATTGAATTCTTGAAAGTCAAACAAAGGCGGTAGGCGATCCACTGAATGTGAAAGGCTGATTCAAACGAGTTCTTGTCTGAGTTTCAAACACCTAAAGACTAGAGCATGAAAAAGCGAGCCGAAGCACAAAAGAAAATTTGTTGAACGAGCTTGGGGAGCCCGACTAATGTCGCCGAATGAGATGCGCATTTGGGTTTTGGGCAAAATTTTGATAAACTATAAATAGCCAAAATGAGAGAGAAATTAGAGAGTTCCAATTTATTTCTAGAGTAGAGAGTTCAAAATTTTAGGGAGAGAAAACACTTTACCTTTGTGATGAACATTTTGTAGCTTTTGGGGTTTTTCAACTTTGCTCTTGAATTTGATAAATTGAAGTTGAAACCAAAGTGGGTTTACTTGTAATTGCGTAATTTCATGTAACACATGGCTACTTTCATAGAATGTATGTTTTTCTTACTTTTTATGATGGGTGGCTAAAACCCCAAGATCTAGGGGTGCAATTACGAGGGTGTTGATATAATGTAGTGGGTATTGTGTTATGTTCTGTATTGTTGCTTTTCATACATGAATTTGGGCTAACTAACATGGTGTTAATTTATGCGTTAAGGTTGCAAACTTAATATCTACTTCTGATTTATGGTAGATGCTCGAAAGAGATTGATTGGAGTGGGTAATTAGTCTAATACTAGCAATTTAGGTTTTATGTCTGTAACTTGCTTGAAAATAGAGGTTATGGGTCGAATCTATTTTCCCTATTTTTGCATCGAAAAAGAGAATAAAGTAAGGTATTGGGTTTTTTAGATTGGAATTTAGATGAGACCAAAAGGAGATTCTATGTATGGATGTTTTGAAATTGAAAGATGATTAGCGTCATTGAAGATCGATGACCTAGCATATTCATGAATGTTCATAACTATATAGCAGCATAATTACCCCTATGTGAAATCAATTTCTAATCCCCGCACCCCTAGATTGCTTGTTAATTCTCTAAAATTATAGTTTAATTATGATGAAAGCTTATTAGTAAATTGGTGGAATCATCCACCCACTTGTTCTTACTATTACAAATAAGCAATTTTACAATTTAAATTTCTTAATAGGAATTCTCTACGATATACCCTTCCCAATGGGATTTGACCCTGAATCTTCGTAGTGTTTTTATTGACGACGGTTGTTGTCCCTTTTAATTGGCTTTAAGTATGACAATTGAGCATTATTAGGCTTCACGATGTATTATGACACATTCGGCATTGGTTTGGATTGTGTATTGATGCAACGAGGTCAGGTTATTGCTAATGTGTCAAGGCAACTTAAGTTGCATGAGTGCAACTACCCAACTCATGACTTGGAGTTGGCGGCGGTAGTTTTTACACTTCAGAGATCTGGAGGCACTACTTGTATGGAGTTCGTTGCAAAATGTACATTGATCACACGAGTCTTTAGTACATCATGAGCCAGAAGGACCTTAATTCGATGCAATGTCGTTGGATTGAGCTCCTGAAGGACTATGACCCCTCTATTCTCTACCATATGGGCAACATTAATGTAGTAGCGGACGCCTTGAGCCGGAAGGTAGTTAGTATGGGTATTCTAGCCTTCCTCTGTAGTGTGGAGCGACCTTTATCTTGAGACATTCATCCCTTAGCTAATTAGATGGTTTGGTTGGATGTTTCAGATTCTAGGCGTGTTTTAGCATATAGTGGGACTTTAGTCCTCCTTG
This sequence comes from Solanum etuberosum, assembly GCA_029582245.1. Lineage (NCBI taxonomy): Eukaryota > Viridiplantae > Streptophyta > Magnoliopsida > Solanales > Solanaceae > Solanum > Solanum etuberosum. Next base: position 14,680 of record JAJONR010004537.1, on the reverse strand, counting down.
CTTGATCAGATCTGTAGCGATCAGTTTGAGGATGAGGCCTTGGTGGAACTTCGAGATCGGGTGTTACTGGGTAATGCTGGTTAAGTTATCTTAGATTCAGATGGGATTTCAAGGTTTGCATGCTGTATTAATGTTTGTAGAGTTGGGGGTTTGATCCGATAGATACTTCCTGAGGCCAATAAATCTAGATACTTTATACATTCGGGCACCCCGAATATGTATCGTGATTTGAGGTAGCACTACAGATGGAGCGGCATGAGGAAAGATATTGCAGATTATGTGTCCCATTGCCTAAGTTGTCAACAGGTGAAAGTCGAGCATTTGAAACCTGGTTGTGAGTTCTAGAGATTCCCCATTCCGGAGTTGAAGTGGGATTTCATCACCATGGACTTTCTCATAGATTTGCCTCAGACTTCTAGAGGTGTTGATAGTATTTGGGTCATTGTTGATCGATTGACCAAGCCAACACACTTCCTCCCTATTTAGTCTTTATTCAACGCCGAAAAGTTAGCACGTATCTTCATTCGAGAGGTGGCTTGACTTCATGGTGTGCCGGTATCTATTATATCATATCGGGATGGTCAGTTCAATTGTAGCTCAGAAGACCTTTGAGGTGGACTTGGTCACTCATATTGACCTTAGCACAACTTTCCACTCGCAGACTGATGGTCAGCTAGAGAATACTATTTAGGTTCTTGAGGATATGTTGTGGGCTTGTGTTTTGGAGTTTGGAGGTCAGTGGGACCAGTTATTTCCTTTGGCGGAGTTTGCATAAACCAAAAGCTACTACTCTACCATTCAGATAGCCCCATTCAAGGCCTTATTTGTTAGGCGTTGTTGATCTCTGGTTGGTTGGTTTGAGTCCACATAACCTTGACCCTAGATACAGACTTGATTCAGGAGGCTTTGGACCAGGAGAGGGTGATCCAAGAACATGCTTCAGATAGGTTAGAGTAGGCACAAGAGTTATGTTGATCGTAGGTGGTGGCTTTTGAGGTTTTCAGTCGGTGATAGAGTCTTCCTCCGTGTGTCACCCATGAAGAGTGTGATGAGATTTGGGAGGTGAGGCAAGCTTAGCCCCAATTATACTGGGCCTTATTAGATCCTCCAGACAGTTGGAGAGGTTGCATATGAGTTAGCTCTACCTCCAATGTTCTCAGCTATCCACCCAGTCTTTCATGTTTCGATGTAGCGCCGGTATGTTTCTCATAAGTCTCATGTGCTTCAGTATGATGCAATAGAGTTGGATGATCGTTTGACCTTCATGGAGAAGCTAGTTGCCATTCTAGCCATAGATGTGTGGCAGTTGTGTTCAATAGTCATTCCTGTGGTTAAGGTCCATTGGAAACATCATCCAGTTGAGGAGTCTACCTAGGAGATAAAGCATGATATGCAGAAGTCGTTTCCTGGCTTGTTTGAGCATTTAGGTATTTCTTAACTCTTACTTTCGCTAATGAAAATCCTTTTTAGTAGTGGATGTTGTAATAACCTTCAGGTCATTTCTATGTTTATGCTTCATGTTCGTCACTTGGAGCGTTTTAAAAGTAAACCTAACTCATTTATGACTTGCTGAGACTAACAGTTTGGTCACCTGGTCATTCGTTTCGTTTTTATGTGAGTTTTAGTATTTTGGAGCTTTGAACCTTGAATGGTCAATTTTGATCAAGAGGTCAAGAAAATGACCTCAAAATCTAATTCTGACGATTTCATCAACTCCAAAAGGGTCATTTTAGATTAGAAGCATGGTCAGCATGACTCCCAAGGCTTTCCATGTAAGTCTGTGTGATTAGGCATTTTAATTTTCAAGTTAAGGCCTAACTTTGACTTTAGTCAACATTCTGAGTAAACAAGATCGAATAAGAATTTTTTCAGTGTAGATAGCTCCAGAATGTTTAGTTCAGCCTAGAATAACCCTTCGTTTGGATCCCGAGGCTTCTGGCTAATTCCAAGCCCCTTGTGGATATTGGCATCAAAGGGAGTTGGGTGTGGGACCCATATTCTGTCAAATCGACCTTGTGTGAAAGTTTTGACTACTCCTTTGAGTCTGAATTTTAAATTTGATCGGTTGGTATATCTCGATTGGGTACATGATATTCCGAATCAATCTTGAGCTCTCGGACGGAGCCCGAGGGACTTTGCTGAAAATTATGGTGCCTGAGTTATGGTGCAGGCGCTTTTGCACCCCTAGGTTTGCTTAAGAGAACATCACTTTTAAGATCAGGGCTCCACTTAAGTGAGGCCATCCAGTTAGGCTAATATCCCTAAAGCAACCCTCACTTAAGCGGTCCTCACTTTTGGGGTTGGGTTCGCTATAGCGAAGCTCGCTTTTGTGGCCAAGAGCTCGCAAAAGAGAGGCCCACCTCTTTGAGGCCTATCGCTAAAGGAACATTAGTGGATTCTTAAGCAAAGGTCGGACAGTGTTTTTAGTTTAAGTGTTGGAGACAATTTCAACATTGATCCATCTTGATTTAGCGATTTCTCCCTCGTGTGAGCTCTGATTTCAGTGATTCAAAGTCCTGGGTGATCTTAGAGGTTTTGGGTACTTGGGTTTGTGATTGGAAGTTGGTGAAGAACTTTTGCTTGAGGTGAATTTGTGAGTATTTGGACTGCCTTTGGCTTAATTATTGTCGTCTTTGCAAGATTATTGAATTGGTTGTTCCGAGCCCTGAATTGTGTTCAATTTTTGAACACAAGTTTGAGGCATTGATTAGGACCTCTTGACGGAGTCAATTCCAGAAATTCTAGTGCGAGTCCCATAATTCCCGTTTGACTCTGAATTGATTTGTCTCTATTTTATGTGTTTTCTGTGTCTTAATGACTATACTAATGTTGTGATCCTATTTTTGATAGCTTGTCAGCATTCAGAGGCCATTCGAAAAAGAAAAGCTCCGGCCTTGTGATTTGGAGCACGCAGTCGACCTACTGGTAGGCTACGGCTTCCTTGCTAATTAAATTGAGCTTGAATGCGTGAATTCATAATAGTTAGAGTGAATTGAGGGCAGGTACCTAGTATTTGAATTCATAATAATTAGAGTGAATTGAGGGCAGGTACCTAGTATTTCCTACTTCTCTACTTAGATACCATGTTTTAGGGTTGATCGGTGTTGTTGGGTTTTAATAACATGCTATTTAGGGATTTATATTTTTTGTTGCATGGTTTTGTGTTCTACACTATATATGTAATGCCTCCATATATTTAAGGCAAAAACAACTGCCGCCAATTCTAAATAATGGGTAGGATAGTTCTTTTCATGAATCTTAAGTTATCGCGAAGCATAAGCGATAATTTTCCATTTTGCATAAGGACACACCCTAGTCCAATTCTTGAAGAATCACAATAAACCACAAATCTATCAGATCCTTCCCGTAATGTCAACACCGGAGCAGAGGTAAGTCTATCTTTCAATTCTTGAAAACTCTTTTCACACGCTTCGGACCATACGAACTTAACCTTCTTTTGGGTCAGTGTCATTAATGGAGAGGCAATCGAAGAAAACCCTTCAACAAACCTTCTATAGTAACCAGCGAAACCCAAGAAACTTTGAATATCTGAAGGGGATAGAGGTCTAGTCAAACTCTTAACCGCATCCGTCTTCTTAGGATCTACCTCAATACCTTCACCGAAAATAATGTGCCCAAGAAAAGCCACGGATCTCAATCAAAATTCACATTTGCTAAATTTTGCAAAGAGTTATTGGTCCTTGAGAACTTGCAACACAATCCTCAAATGATCGGTATGCTCATCCTCACTCCTTGAGTAAATCAAGATATCATTGATGAACACAATCACAAACATATCAAGGTATTCTCTAAATGCCTATTCATCAAATCCATAAATGTGGCAGAAGCATTAGTCAAGCAAAAGGACATTACCAAAAACTCATAATGACCATACTGAGTTCGAAAAGCTGTCTTCGGAATGTCATCTTCCTTCCCCCTCAATTGGTGGTAACCCGACCAGAGGTCGATCTTAGAGAAGTAACTTACTCCTTGGAGTTGATCAAACAAATCATCTATCCTTGGAAGAGGATATTTGTTCTTAAAGGTAACCTTGTTCAATTGTCAATAGTCAATACACATACGAAGTAAACCATCTTTCTTCCGAACAAACAAAATTGGAGCACCCCATGAAGAGATACTCGGTCGGATGAGACTCTTATCCAACAAATATTTCAATTGCTCTTTTTATTCCTTAAGTTGTGACGGAGCCATTCGGTAAGGAGGAATAGAGATCGATTGCGTATCTGGGAGAAGTTCAATATTGAAGTCTATTTCCCTCTCAAGAGGAACACCAGGTAGATCATCGGGAAACACTACTAGAAACTCATTAACAACGGGGACCGACTCAAAGTTAGGGGTTTTGGAATTCGTATCCCTAACCCGTTCAAGATGGTATATGCAACCCTTAGAAAATCATCTTTCTATCTTTAAGACAAGAAACAAACTGACCTTTTGGCATAGAATATCCCCCTCTCCACTTTAGGATGGGTTCATTTGGAAACTAAAACTTGACTACTCAGGTTCTACAATCAATAGAATCGTAACACGAATGCAGTCAATCCACACCAAGAATAACATAGAAATCTAATATATCTAGTTCTACGAGATCAACATGAGTGACTCTATAAGATAAGGAGATGGGACAATCTCTATAAATCTTTTAGCCACAATACATTCACCAATAGGAGTAGAGACAGAAAAATGATCTAACAACACATCTGGAAGAATATCAAATCTGATGGACACATATGGCATCACAAAAGACAAAGTAGCACCAGGGTCAAGTAAGGCATAAACATCAAGATGGAAGACTTTCAATATACCGGTAACCACATCGGGGGAACCCTCTTTCTCATGACGATTTTGGAGTACAAAAGATATGTATTGCTTCTAACTCCCACTAGAACCTGACGAAGGGTAGGGTTGAGCCCGTCAAAGATAATCTTTTTCATTCTTAGCAACTAAGGGACAGTCCCTTATCTTATGATCCGTATTGCTACAACCAAAGCATGCATTAGAATCGTCTAGGCATTTACCCTCATGCTTTCTTCCACAACTAGCACAAGTAGACAATAAAGATCCACCATCATTTCCTCCTTGAGGCTTAGGTATAGTCACCCTATCTTGTTGAATTTAGATGGAGCATTGGAGGAACCTTGACCGGAAAACCTTTGTCAAAACCTAGAACGACCATGTTCATCTGACCTTGAATGTGAAAAGTCACCATCAGCGATCTTGGCCCTCTTTGCCTCCCTATACTTTTCCTTAAGTTTCTCCTCTTCGATTTGTTGAGAATGAACCATAAGGCGAGAAATGTCCATATCATGGATGAGCATGGTGATATGACATTCTTTAACCACCATCTCAGACACTTCCGCAACAAACTTACTCATCCTTGCCCTAAGATTGGCAATCATAGTAGGAGCATATCGAGACAATTGTGTGAACTTCAAAGCATACTCCTTCACACTCATCTTTCCTTGACGAAGGTTGATGAATTTAAGTAACTTTGCCTCCTTCATCTCAAGGGGAAAGAACCTATCAAGAAAAGCAACATTAAACTTTTCCCAATCAAAAGGACCCGCATCAACCGCCCTCTCTTCCTTCCATTGGTTGAGCAACACCCTTCAGTTGGTAAGCAGCCAAATATGTATTTTCCATCAGCGTCACTCCCATGATCATCAACACCTTATACACCTCATCAATGAACTCTTGAAGATCTTCCTCAACCTTGGAACCATGAAGCTTCAGAGGATTCATTCTAGTGAAATCACTCACTCTAGTTATCGTTGTACCCACATTTCATTTCACGAGGACCAAAACCTCCCTCTTGGATTGAGTCGCCATGGGTTGAGCCAACACTTGAAAAGCTACTCTAAACTTCACATTAGTCACTTTTTTAACCCAAGGGTCGACCGAAACTTGAGGAGCTTCTTGTTCAACATTCTCTCCCACATTCCTTCTATCATATACCCTTCGAGTGACCATATCTTGAAAATAATTGGATAGGGATTAGGAGAGAGACATATAGATTTTAAATCTATCACACGAATTTAGAGTAATGAAAGGAGCTGGAGTTTCCTAAAGATCGTATAGTCTCATATTCATAAATATGTTGCACTTCACACTCATGAACAAGATTCTACTCGGCATGGCTTATGAGACATCCTAGGACCTTTCTAAACCTAGTACTCTGATACCAAGTTTTTCACGACCCAAAGTACACCCTAGACGTGACATGGCGTATAAGACCCCAAGAGGCCCTACACAAGCCACTTAGCATGCATTATACAAGATAATAGAAAACCAAAAGAGCTTAGAAGTATCATTTGTATATCAAAGAGTTTGACAAAAGTAGCTGAAGTCTAACATAAGTCTCAAAGCCAGCTATTACATCATAAGGAAGTGATTGGGATGCAACTCATACATAACATATAAAATCTGAAATGAAAAGACATGAAAGCAATAAAAGAGTCTTGGTCCTCAGAACATGAGGACTCACAAATCTTCAATATCTATATGGGATCACTAGCCACGAGTATGGGAGGTAGGAGCGTCGGACCCTACATTTGTGAAATAATGTAGGCAAAAGTATGTGTTAGTACAATGAATGTACCAAGTATGTAGCAATGCATACGAGTTATGAAATCATGCTAAAGGGACTTTATATGAAATGCAATGACCAAGCTAAATCATAATATAACATGTTAGAAAACATAAGTCATAACCATGGTCAATGCAAGCTAAACATCTTTAAAAACACCTTTGAGATACTTTTAGAAGTAACCTTAGCTCATTATTGTGGAAAGTATCCATTAACCAAAATATAGACCATGTGAGCTATAACATAGAATACAGTATCTGCCCCACATAGAAAAAAGGTATTGTCACTTGTCGGGGTAAGAACCATAAACTTTTAGTTTACGTGGATCCACTAACTAATATCTATCTAAGATAATCATCCTATGGTGGCACATAGTTATGGACATGGGTAATCGCCACTAGTCTATTTGGTGCTTAAGCATAAATCCCATGAAATAGTCATTAATCATATTCATCTAATTATCCATGAAAAGGCATGATTTAGTAACCAATCCAAGCTAAATTCATATCCATGGAAGGTCACAACTAAGCAACCAATTCAAGCTAAAGTTCATTTAGAATAGCTCCATAAATCTTGATTCAACTTAGGTGAGAAGACCTTTCAACCTATTGATTTCTTTGTGTGAGAAAATCCTTTCACAATAACAACAACAACATCGATGCTTTACTCTCAAAGCAACCTTAAATTATTTACTTTATTTTCATAAAGAAACATTCATATCTTCATAAATTGATCTTCCATAAATCAAAAGCTTCATCATATGATCAACATCTAGAAATCATGGATCATGCATGGGTTCAAGTGAATTCAACTTAAAAACATGCAATTATCTCAATTCATGCATAAAAATACATAAAACAATTAATTTGATTATAATTAAAAAGAACCCATAAGATATAATAAAAACCCTAGCTTTGATTGAAGATTCTAGCTTATAGAAATTGGAGAATTTAGGAACCCTACGGAGGAAAGGACTCCATAGGTAAATACTATCATTCTTTGATGTCAAAAGCTCACAATCAATGGTGAATTTGGAGAATTGATCTTGAAATCCTAGATTTCTTCTTCAAGCTTTAGAGAAAGAAATTTTGGGGAAGAACTTGATCAACTTTTGAGAATTTAGGAGAATGAGTTCAATTGGGTAACTTGGGAGTTTAAAAGCATTATATAGGGCTTAGGGTAGAGAAAAAAACGACATAGTATAGGGTTAAAAAATTAGGGAAAAGACCAAGATATCCCTTAAAATTAATTTCCAACTCGACCTACTGTCCGTAGGTCCACTTATGGACCGTCCTGGTGAGCCGAAGGTCAAGTACTGGGACCTAAAACTTTACCCACTTTTGACGGATCCCATGTACGGTCTGTGAGTCTTCCTACGGTCCATACATGCCATCAGTCATACCTAACTTAGGCCTTTAAAATTTCACTAAGTCTGGGACTCACCTACGAGATCTACCTATGATTCGTATATAGGATGAAGAATTGTCCTGGTGAACCGTATAAAGGGTACTGGAACTTGACTTTTTAAAATTATTCACCCCACCACCTACAGTTTCCACCTACGACCTGTAAGAGCACCTATGGTCCGTAGGTGGGGTTCGTAGACACAAACTCCAACTATGAAAGTTTTATATTTTTCCTTCTTTCCAAATCTGAGGTGTTACAAGAATGCCAAATTTAATGAGGTAGCATAATTCATTTGCACGCACGGGGTTCAAAATGAATCCCTGATACCCCATCGAAGAATTCGAAGTTTGAGAAAATCAGTTGAAGTGTTGATTTCTGGTGCAGGCTTTTAGCGACCAGATTTTAGGCCTTTAGCAACCAGATTTGACTTATAGCGACCCGTTTCTGGTATTTAAATCATAAAATTTCAGCTTTAGCCCTCTTTTTCAAAATATGATATCTCGAGCTTAGGAGCTTCGATTGAGGTGATTCAAAGTTGTAGACATCAAAAGTCTTTGTGGCTATGCGTTGTATTGTTCAGAAAGTATTGAGGAATCTCATTCTAGGTATATTTTTCCCCCGAAGGGGCTGCCAGCTCTCTTTTATATTTTTTTTGATTGGTATTTTTGTTGCATGTGGTTGTACATGCTGTTCTGGGTATGGAACTGAGCCCCATTATGGGGTAAAAGCTCGGTTAGTCATTTAAGACCTTTTGATGGAGTCAATTTTGGGATTTCTGATGCGAGTCCCATATTTCCGTGTTGACCTAATTTTTCGATCCATTTCCAATTGTTGCGATTTTAGTGTTTAAACATCTGTAATGAATATCGTGATCAATAATTTGTTAGCATGGTGTTGTTTTGAGGAGTTTCAGAAATGGATAGCCTTGTGTGGTGGATTCAGAGCGCTCATGATTAGCTTTGAGGTAGGCTTCGGTCTACTTTATTGATTGGACTTCTTAAATACTGCGTAGTATAGATTTCATGTAATTTTGGATGGTATTTTCCAGGTATTTAGCTTTCCTCTGGTTATTCCATTTTTTCTTGATTCGTAGGAGCCTTGGGCTTAGTATGGGTGTTGGGATCCTTAGTTTAGGCGTGTAGGTTCTTTTGTGGTATAGATGATCTTGTTTATCCTTGTTAGGATTGGTACTTTGTGGCCTTAGATTTGGTTGGACCTTATATGTTTTAGATTATGTTTTACCATCGTTGTAGTTATGATTTGTTCCTATAGGGTTTATATTGGGTTTTTCTCCTGGTGTTGGTGCTTGTGACCTTAGTGGCTTGTCATAGCCGTAGGTTGATCCTAGTTATGCTTAGTCAGGGACTGGAGTGGTATGATTGGGGTAAGGTGTCGTCCCTTGAGTTGGTTCCCCTTTTTATTGTTGAGACACATTATTTAGTCACTTTGCTTGTCATTTAGCGGTAGACTTGTTATACTCTTATTGATCTTGGTTATATTATTGGGCCCGAGGTTGTATGCAAGGATCATTTTGATCCCAAGTTAATACTCTTCGCTTTGGTTGTGTGGTTTGGTTGGTTGTATAATTATTTGATTTTGAGTGCCTTATTTGAATGATGGTGATGGTATGCATTGCATTGTTTGCTGATTCTCACAGATTTTATGGTACGATCCTGGCCCATGCATTGGCATATTTATCGTTCATGATGAGATACTATTTTACTTGGTTTTTATTCTAAACTGGTTTTAACGGGAGAAGTACCACCTGGATCACTTCACTTATAAATTTTGAGATTAAGTGGCGTTAGGGACGTGCTCCTTTTTCTACTTGAGATATTAGAGGCATCTGGGATGTGCTCAATTTTTACTTCACTAGTCGGTGCGTCGATGCCCTTTCTTGCATGCTTTTGGTCTTGCTAACGCCCTTGGGAGTTTGCTCGCTGGCTAGGTTTCTCGATTATTGCTTACTCACGGTTCGAGGTTTTTACTTTCGGTTTGAGACCAATGCTTACAATTCGAGTATGTTACTTTCGGTTCGAGCCCGATGCCACAGTTTGAGACCGTTACTTTTGGTTTGAGGTGGTTTGAGGCTGATGCTTATGGTTTTAGGCCGTTACCTCTAGTTAGAGGTCTGTATGGTTACTGATGGTAACGCTGCTCACCCTGCATTCATATGCATGTGCCTATCACCAGTATACTCGTTTGTTGATTTCACCCTCTCATATATAGGGGTCGGTTGGGTTATGATTGTTGTTTGTACTTTTCAGGCTTATGGGGTCGAGTTAGGTTATTGTTTGGCTATATTTTATTCTTTGTTATTAATTTTCTAATAGTTGATAGGCTTTGACTTTAGAATTGTTGTTGTGAGTCCTCCTGACCCTGGGTAGATGACTTGGTATCTTAGTTGCTTGAGATTAGGTTGTTGGCTTGCATTTCAGGTACGTTCTTGATTCGGCTTCTTACCCCTTGTTTCTTGTTTCTATTTTTTATTGACAGTCTACTTTAGTATCTCCTGTTTAGTTACTTGTGTTATGATTTCCTTATTACTTATTGTTTATGCTTGTGTTATCTTTTGAGCTCAGTCGGCCAATGCCTACTGAGTACTGTTTTGTTACTCATACTACACTTATGCTCCCTGCAGATCCTAGTTTGAGTTATAACCATTGATTTGGAGTCGTGCAGAGCCGCTTGGAGTTTAGAGACTAGGGTGAGCGCCTGACATTCGGAGTTGCAGGTTTCCATCTATTTTTGGCTAGGCTTAGTCTTTATATTGTATTCAGAGACAACCTGTACTTATCTTTTATTTGTTAAAGCCTCGTACTCTTGCTTTGGATTAGATGCTCGACTACTGACTAATGTCAAGTCTTGGGTGGTTTCTATTTTGTATTTCTATTGATTCCCTTTCTTTGCTTGTTTTAAGCTTTATGCTTCTTGTTGTTGTCTTTCGCTTGGTAGTCTGTTGCTTAAGTCTCAAGACTAAGGGTTAGGCTTACCAACTGGTGGGGTGTAGTAGGTGTTATCATGACCTAACAAATGGGCTTGTGACATCTATAACCCCTTTTTTGAATTGCTATGCAATTAAATGTGTATTTTAAAACTTATTTTATTACATGCTTAAATTTACATCTAATTTTATTTAATTAATTATATACTTTAATATTCATAAGTTACAAAATTATTATTATTATTATTATTATTATTATTATTATTATTATTATTATTATTATTATTATTATTACAATTATTATTATTATTAGTATTATTATTATTAATATTATTATTATTATTATTATTATTATTATTATCATCATTATCAGTCACTGATGAGTGGTAGATTTACACTCATTTGAGGCATATTTAGCTTAATAATTCGTGTCCTCAATGCCTAATTTTATCCTATTCTAATGATATTTTGATTATTTGCTGCTATGAAGGCTAAAGGACCAGGCAAGGATGGATGTTCGAAAGAATAGCCAAAAATATGAAAAAAAGTGTAAACTCCACATTATGACCACCAAATAAGAAGGAGGGATCGCCCAATGGATATGACATCACCAAACTGACAATGCGCAACACTTTAATTAATTAAGGCAGGTCGGTAAACTCAAAACAGAAAGGTGACTTGCCGAATGAGAAGGGCGAACATGCTGACCACTGCCAAAGGTGACAGTACATGGAAAAAAATTGAACACTTGAAAGGCGAACAAAGGTAGTATTTGGCGATTCACCGAATGTGAAAGGCAGATTTGAACGAGCTCGCCAACGGAAGTTCAAACACTTGAGGCCTGGAGCAAGAGAAAGGCGAGTTGGAGAGAAGTTAGTGATTCACCTAATGTGATCTGTGAGCCCGATTTACGTCATCCAAAGGGTCACACATTGAGTTTTTGACCAAATTTTGGGGAAATTATAAAGAGTCCAAAGGAGAGAGAAAGAAAGGACTTCAAAGACCGAAAATTTGTGAGAGAATTCTAAATTCCTTTGAGAGAGGAGCACTTTTTACTTTGTGAAGAACAGTTTTAGTTTTTGGAGTTTTCAACTTTTGCTCTTGAAATTGACAATTTGAAGTTGAAATTCAAACTGGGTATTGCTTGTAATTGCTAATTTCATGTTACCCATGGCTGCTTTCATGGAATGTATAATCTTTTTTCCCTTTGTGATGGGTGGCTATAACCCCAAAATCTAGGGGTGCAATTATGGGTGGCTATAACCCCATAAAAATATACACAACAAAAGCAAACAAACCTCCCAACTCTGGCAGCTCTGGAGGAAAGGGGATAGCCAACCAGATAGAAGTCAATCCTGCTGCTGAGAAGGTCTACTGGGTCGTTTGTTGGGACCTGCATGCATGAATGCAGCACCCCTAGGCAATGGGGCGTCAGTACGAAATAATGTACAGAGTATGAAAGGCTATAGACTAAATGAGCATGTATCATAATATACCAAAAGCAATCAGGTAAGTAAATCAAAATTTAGATAAGCATGCTAACCCACTACTGAATCTAAATAAACAAACAAATTATCAAACAACAACCTAACCAAGCTCCCATAATCTCGGCAGGTACAAACAACACACCACCTACCTAGGCCCCCATAAGCCTAGAAGGTGCCAAATCAACCTACATACCCCTATCGGTAGCCCCTTCTCTTTGTAAGAAGTAACATTGCCCTTTTTGGCAACCATATAGCCCCGTAGGCAGCGCATAGCCCTCTTAGGTAGCATCATAGCTCTGTGGGCTGCACATAGCCCTCTTTTGCATCAACATAGCCCTGTAGGCAACACATACCACTCTTTGGCGTCAAAGTAGCCCTGTAGGCAACACATAACACTCTTTGGCATCAATATAGCCCCGTGGGCAACACATAGCCCTCTTAGGCAGTAACATAGTCCTCTTAGACAACATCATAGACCTCTTAGGCAACAACATGGCCCTGTAGGAAGCATATAGCCTTATTAGGCGTTAATATAGCCCTGTAGGCAGAACATAGCCCTTCTAGGCATAGACCACATTTCTGAAGCTAACCACAATAGCCCCAAGGGCAACAATAACAATCCAATAGGCTAAAAGCAAGCAATTTAGCTATAAGCAACCTATACGAATAGCCTCTAAGTCGTGTCCAACATAGGGACGCTACTAACTGAATTAGAATCCCGACAAGGGAGGATTATATCCACTCGAGCAGCCAACAATCAACACTAATGGCTACAAGTATAACAACGATAACAACCCAATTACATTGCTCCTAAGCTTTAAGGAAACATGTCGTAAGAAGGGAATAGCGTTAACATACCTTTTTCGCTGAATTCACGTGGCCTAACGACTTTTACTCACAGCCCCCCTCGCTACTACAATAAGGCAGGACCATAATCAATGCACGAAAATAAAAGATACCACGATAATCCGATAAAAGATATGTATTTCCGTCGTAAATTGCTATTTGCTGCTTATCAAAACTAGAGTCGATGAAAGAAGGGTCTTACCTTGATCTTAAGTTTGTAATACACCTCAAAACCTTAAAGTATGTCTAAACCCTTGCTATCCCAACACCAAAGTATGATATGCTACGAAATCGATAAAACAAATTATACCATGATGACGAGCTCAACGCGTAGAACAACTTTCGTCAAGGACTTAAGTCGAGAAAATATATAATTTGGTTGATCCTAGAAGTGGGTTTTCTAAATTTTCTGGTTATTTACTGAAAAAAATGAAGAAAAGTCAAAGAAGAAGATATATAAAGAGTTCCACCGACCTAGGGGACCCACCTCACGTGCCTGCTTGTGCAGTTTCATGAAAACGTGAATATCTCTCTATTCTGAAGTCGTATGAACGAATGATTTGATGCGTTGAAACTAGACTCATAGACCTTCGATTTGCTAGGTTGTAGGCCCCATAAATCTTTGTAGATTGGGAGAAAACCTCCGAGACATTTGACCTAAATTTTAGAGAAATATTTTAAAAGGAACTTACGATAATTTTCGCCAACTTTTATTTTGCAACTTACCTAACTTAAAAACTTGAGATACAACCCTTGAACACTTAAAATATGACATACCACGTCATTCTTAATTTATTACTCACCCTCTTTATTTTTCCAAGAAGGTACGAGTTAAATTAGAGTTTCGAAAATTCGGGATGTTACACCCTCCCCCCCCTTAGAAACATTCGTTCTCGAATGAAAAATCTAAGCCACGCGGTTAAGTCATTAGTAGTTTCCAAAATTTGGCAAAGTGTACTCTATACCCATAATATCCAGGAACCTGAAATGCAGAAGATCACAACCTAAGTACCTCACAGGACGATACAAATAGCTAAGCACCATAGCTCCGCAATAATAGTACGAGAAAAAATACAACAACAATAATAATAAGCAACAATAAAAAAACTAAATGGATATCCTACCTCACTGGGCTAATCAATATTGATATTTTTACCACTGTGGGATCTAAAACAACTGAGGATATTTGGATCTCATTCTATCCTCAGCTTCCCACGTCACCTCTTCCCTATTTTTGTTTCTCCACAGTACTTTAACAGAAGCCACATATTTGGTCCTCAACATTCGGACCTGTCGATCTAATATTGCAACTGGAGTTTCCTCATAGGACAACTCCTTTGTGATCTGAACATCCTCAACAGGGACAACCCTAGAAGGGTCTCCTATGCACTT